>JAFVLL020036775.1:9923-29901 GCA_021397915.2 Tor tambroides | reverse complement strand
TCTCTCTTGCATGTATCACAGGATTCATCGCTTTTGCTGTCTGCATTGTCGTCAGCAGCCTGGCCCTGATCTTCTTTGTCGCACCTCGCTATGGTCAGAAGAATGTGCTGGTGTACATCCTCATCTGCTCTGTGATTGGTTCGTTGTCTGTGTCCTGTGTGAAAGGCCTTGGCATTGGGATCAAAGAGCTGTTCGCTGGAACGGCCGTTCTGAAAGAGCCGCTGTTCTGGGCCCTTCTCATATGCCTTGTGATCTGCATCAGTATCCAGATAAGCTACCTTAATAAAGCCCTTGACATCTTCAACACTTCTATAGTTACACCTATTTATTATGTCTTCTTCACCACATCCGTCATGGCTTGTTCAGCCATCTTGTTTAAAGAGTGGCTTAAAATGTCTAACGACGGGGCTGCTGGGACTGTTAGTGGCTTTCTTACCATCATCATTGGCATTTTTCTTCTCCATGCGTTCAAGGATATCAACTTTAAGTTGGACTCTCTACCTTTATATCTGCACCTTGGCCCTCAAGACAGAACGTGGAACCAACCATACATTGCTTTGCCAACCGATGAGAGAACTACTATGATCGATGAAAGCAATCTGACTAAAGAAAGAAACGCAAAGAGCTTTTTTCCTGAGAGTTCAGACAAAAGGAGCAATGGTACATTTATTACCTAGCATAATTTCAGCAAAAATGCTTATGTGAGTGACTACTAAAACACAGACGTACGCTACTATACAGGAATACTTTGCAAACCATTAATACTGTGAGAGAACTTTAATTTGCATTCTTTTTGGTTTTAGTATACAAGTTACTTGTCTTACATATTTTCTGTCTATAATATTTCTATTTCCATCTTGCAATTTCTTTAACAATTTTATACTGTTGATATTAAGACTAACGATGGTGTGCTTAGTCACTTGTTTTAAATACAAAAATACTGAAGTAGCAACATAGTGTTAAATAATCTGCTGTACAACATCTTATTAAATGTTACATTATTTATTCTATGATCAAATCAGCCTTGTTTAGGATATACATAGAATTATATTCATATCAAGCACCTTTTTAATGCCTCATCCTTTCAATAAAAGCATGATTTTGATTAATTCAGTGTGCTTTACTGAACTACCTATACACTACACCTTAAAAGTTTGGGGTCGTAAGTTTTTTATATTTTTGAAATAATCATTTTATACCGTCCAAATCTGTCTTATATTTGATCAAAAATACTGTCAAAATTGTAATATTGTGAAATATTATTACAAATTAGAATAGCTGTATTCTATTTTAATATATTTTAAATGCTATTTATTCCTGTGACGGCAGAGGTGATTTTCAACAGCCATTACTCCAGTCTTCAGTGTCGCATGATCCTTCAGTAATAATTCTAATATGCTGATTCAAGACACATTTCTTATTATCATGAAAACAGTTGTGCTACTTAATATTTTTGTGGAAAGAGTAGTGCTGTCAAATGAATACCCGTGATTATTTGCATCCAAAATAAAAGTTTTTGTTCACATAATATGTGTGCACTGTGTATATTTATTATCTATATATAAATACACACACATACAGTATATATTTTGAAAATATTTACATGCATTACATTTCATATAATTTATATTATATATAAATATTTGATATATAAACAACATTTTTCTTAAATATATACATGCATGTGTGTATTTATATATACATAATAAATATGCACAGTACACATACATATATTATGTAAACAAAAACTTATTTTGGATGCGATTAATCATTTGACAGCACTAGGAAACAGTGATACATTTTTCAGGATTCTTTAATAAATTGAAATTCAAAGAAAAAGCATTTATTTGAAACAGAAATCTTTTGTCACTTTTGATCAATTTAATGCATCATTGCTGTATAAAAGTAACCTTCAAAAAATCTTACTGACCCTAAACTTTTCAACAGTAGTGTAAATGTCCTCTACTAGTGTTAGGGAACACCCATCTTCATATTTAGAAAATCTTTTTTTTTTAATCAACAGCTGAATTTCTCAGGTGGTGCACTGTTTTCTATTATATATATATATATATATATATATATATATGTTTTTATAAATAGGACACTGAAACCTCTGAGATGTCTAATAGTATTTAACTTTACCTCTTTCTCATTTTTACACAGGATATGATTAACTGCAGAGGTATTTTATCTTTTTATTTCAAGCCCACATTTCAACACACACTGAATTAAGCCACAGATCTTGAAGCGTTCCCAGTAAGACAATGGAGAGCAGACTTGGTATGTAGGTTGAAGAGAAAGTGAAAGCAGAGCCTCCTCCTAACTTCCAGATCAGATCGGAACAAAGGGACCTTTCAGCTGATGTTCCATGATGTTTCCTTGATTTCATACCAAAGTCTTAGCACTGGGAAATGTCAATATCGAGAGTGACGATAAACAGACTATGGGACTGGGACATGCATCCATTTGATTTTGAATATATGGCCTTAACAATAATAATTAAAATAGCAAAATGAGGCACTTTGTCTTTGAAAAATGAATTGAATCCTGTTGATAGCTGTTGCCTCACAGTTCTTACGTTGACATGCCAAAGCCTCAGTAAGTGGCTGAATGATGAGGTCTTGTCATTGGCTGTGGTTCTACTAGTCTGTCATGGTCTCAGAAAAGGTTCCTCTACTCTTCTGAGTTTGTTCTAGTCTGTTGAGAATGAACTGACTTGTATCGATAAATCGTTCCACACAGTTTACAAAACACACCTCTGTTCTGGAGTCGAGCTTCGGGCCAGGCTTATCCATGCACTTCTCCTGGAAAAAAAAAACAAAAAAACACACTGTGAGCTCCAAAGAAACCCATAACTGATGACCTTGATGCATCTCATGATATTCAGCTCTTTTAACAAGTAATTAATCTAACAATAAATACACTATTGCTTAAAAGTTTTGGGATCAGTAAGATTTATTTATTTATTTATTTTTTGTAAATAAATACTTTTATTCTTCAAGGCGGTAAAGACTAAATAAATGCTGTTCTTATGAACTTCAAAGAATCCTAATAAAATCAATTTACACAAACACACACACAAACTATTAAGAGGCACAACTGTTTTCAACACTGATAATATTAAGAAATGTTTCTTGAGCAGTAAATCAGCATATTATAAATATGAAGGATCATGTGACACTGAAGATGTGAGTAATGGTTGCTGATAGCAAGCTTTGCCATCACAGAAATAAATCACATTTTTATAAATGTTTTTGATCAAATAAATTCAGCCTTGGAGATCTGTGAATTTACCTATCCCTACCCTTTGAATGGTATTTTGTATGTATGTGTAATCAAGATAAATAGCTATTTTAACAAATCATTAATATAAAAAATAAAATATGAAAATAAGTTTAAACTCTGTTTTGTATAATAAACAGTCATAAACCCCATGACAAAAGAGGGCAGAACATTTTACTTTTACTTAATACATAAACTACATAAAAAACATCTAAGTTATAGATCATATAAACTTGCGAACAACTAAAGTGATTAGACAGGACATACTGTACAATGCAGTCTTCTATCATTGTCTGATACATCCTCATATAGTAATGCATTATGCAGCCCAGTAGGACAGAAACACACACACACACACACACACTCACCCAGCACACTTCTGTCATCTGATGAACCAGCTGCTGAAACCTCTGCTTTTGAGATTCGATCTCGATAAACTGTTGCAGTTGAGGGTCTGTCGTGACTCCTTGATTATCCATTGGGGAGAAGAATGGCAAGCGCTGCAAAAAAAAAATCACTTAATGGTGATATATTTGACCACTGTATACACTGTTCCAGCGCTATGCTGACCTTCACGTGTCTCGACAGCCAGGAAACAGTCAAACGGAGCGCCAATGAGAACGCGAGAAATCAAGAGGAAACGGATGTTACTTAAGGTTGCAGGCGGAAGTTGTAGCATCCAGAGTACGCCAAGGGTGTCTGAGCCGAGAGATTGGTGAGAAGAAAATCTTTATTTTTTGTGTTGTGTGTTTTTACTTTCGTGAAGTAAAAAAGATAGCGAAATTATCTCAATTTAGCAATAGCATGTATGTTTGTGCAGTATAAATGTATGTGTAAACAGAGACCGTGCGATAGCGATGAATGTCAAGCAAGGTCTTACAGAAAGCTGCTAGCCTAGCCACATAACGCTGTTACGTATAAACGTGACTGAACATTTAGTGAGTTTTGTCTGCACAATCTGTCACATAATGCTAAGAAATTGTAGATATTATTACAGATCGTTGAAATGATTTATAAGTAACGATATTCATTCGTCTCTGGCATCTTTGACGTTATGCTTAAGTCGTGTTTATCAAAGTAATATTGAATTTATCAGTCTATACAGTTCCCACATAGGGAATTGTATGGACATTTTTAATATGTAATACTTAATATATTTTACAGCATTAGTCTAAGCCTAAGCCTGTTTTTCTTCATGTACAGCAGCTGTTTGTACGTTATTCAAATTTACAGTGAATTCAAATAGATTTTAGTTATTGAATGGATACAACAAAGAATAAACATTACAAATTTTTACATGATACTGTAAACATTTTGGATCAATACTGAATGGCTAAATTAAACTTGGGTTGTAAGTAATTTATGAAAATTAAATCAATAAAAATATTTTTTATATATTTTATAATTTATTGCTGTAAGCTACAGCTGTTTTCAAATTGTTCAAATGTAGAATGTATTTAAATTTATTGATTCAGTTATAGACAGTGAGATGTTACTGTTGTCTAGGAAGTGTATGCTTATTTTATTTTAAACATTACTAAAGTGAGCCTTGAATTTAATTCCTCTTAGATCAGCTTTCTTGGCACAATGGGTCGTCACTTTGGAGATTTGACCAAGATAAGGCATGTGATCACCTACAGTATTTCTCCCTTTGAGCAGAGGGCTTTCCCAAACTACTTTTCTAAGGGAATCCCAAATGTTTGGAGACGATTCAAAACATCTGTATTCAAGGTTGCACCACGTAAGTCATCTATGTCCAAAACTATTTATATATATATATATATATATATATATATATATATATATATATATATATATATATATATATATATATATATATATCATCTATAGTATTCCAGCTATAAATTGAACCAAACATTGTGTGTGACTAAACTTCTCTATAACCTGCATCTCTGTTTACAGCCATGGTTCTGATGTACCTGACCTATACATGGGGCAATCATGTTCATGAACAGACCAAAAGAAAGAACGCTGCAGACTATGAGAATTAACAGTGAAATCGCTAAGCTGAGGATGCGTCCATGTGTAACTTCTTGTTTCTGTTCAGTAAAGAAAATATTTATGTGAAAAATGGATTTCTGACTTGTTGCCAATGAATCACTTTGATTCAGTTTAGTTGTTTAATAAAGTACCTTAATATGATGCATCACTCAGATTTATTGTCTCAATTATTGTGTTCATCATAAATATTTGAAATACAGGTGTCTTCTGGCAAGTGTTTGTTTAGCTCCTACTACTGGATACCATGGTACATGTGAAGGCAAGTTTTATTGTGTTCTATAGAGATTTATTTTTGTTTTGGAAAACTGTTGAGGTTTTATACATGATAATGAATTTTAGATGAACACTGCTATGAGCAAGTCTGCTGTCTGCCATGCAGAGATTTCTAATGTTTAATGAACTTCACTAAAATATTTGTAGTGGTCCAGCCTTTTTCAGTGTGAATGATCAATATCAGTACAGACAGCTGACAAATGTACCCGTTTACCCTCCCTCTACTATTCATGGAGATCTTAATTACTTGGTAGAGGTTTTTACAAAGCCCTAAATGTTGTCATTGGCACAAGAAACCACAAACTGCAAATAAATACATTCAAATATATGGTTATGATATGCCCAATAAAGTGTTAACAGAGCACACAACAATGCCACGATTGTTCAAATGTTTGAGGTCGGAAAGATTTTGTTTCTGAAGGAAGTCACTAATGCTGCATTTATTTCTTCAAAAATTAACAATAGTAATATTGTGAAATATTGTCTTTTATAATAACTTTTTTTATTTTAATATATTTTAAAACGTAATTTATTCCTACCATAGCAATGTTGATTTTCAGCAGCCATTACTCCAGTCTTCAGTCACATGATTCTTCAGAAATCATTCTATGCTGATTTGCTGCTCATGAAACATTTTTTAATATTTTCAATGTTGAAAGCAGTTTTTCAGGGTTCTTTGGTGAATAGAAAGTTCAAAAGAACAACATTTTTAACATTTCAAATGTCCTTGTCATATTTGATACATTTAATGTGTCATTGCATTAGTATAAAAAGTATTTTATTTGGAAATAATCTTACTGACCCCAAAAACTTCTGAACGCTATGACTATCGCAAACAATACTAATTTCCGTTCATTCCAGTGTATTAACGCCTCCTCTGTCATGTGTTTTTGTTGTGCGGCGCAACACGCAGAAACGCGCATGCTCAGTTTAGCTAAGCGTATAGTGGCTTTCATTCTGGCTTTAGTTTACATCGACACATTCCGTTATAAACACTACCGCATGAATACGAAGATGGACAGCATAGATACACCTAACGAGTTTGTAACTCAGCACCTCTAATTAACCACACTTCATTTGTTACATGTTTACAATGTACTGCAAAAGGATTTTCGCTACAGGTATATATGTAACGGCTGCACTTCATCGGTGAGTTTGTGTTCAGCGAACTGAGCATGTCTTTTTTACGGAATATTTCCCATTATCAAATAAAGCAGGCTGTTTACTGTTTCAACATGGCTAAGCGCAAAGTGAATTCAAAGTAAGTTCAGCACCCGGGATATTGGGGATGGGATTGACAGTGAAGGACTTTAATAAGCATGGGTAACTATGATGACTATTGTCCAAATTTGCTTCTGGGATTTACACACTATTGTGTCAATTCACAATGACTAAGCATAGGCTTTTTCACGTCCCTCCCATTAGTTCAACTCTTGCGTTGGCCGGGGTGTTGGCTTCCTGCTTATGGAGATATTAAGCCCTCTGGCTCGACTGCGAGCGTCTTTTCTTACTCTTGGACGTTCGCTGTCATCTTCTCGTAGACTCTTCGGTCGCAGCATGGCCTCTGAATCCGTAACGCGCTTTGATTTTCTGGTGATTGGCGGAGGATCAGGAGGGCTGGCCGGTGCGAGGCGGGCGGCTGAACTCGGTGCCACTGCAGCCGTGATCGAAAGTCACAAACTCGGAGGTACCTGCGTGAGTAAAGACCGTCCTGCTCCCGCAACACCACATTTCCCTTAGAGCCATGTAGATGTGTTCTTTAGACGAGTTATTTACAGTAATTGGTCGCTGCATTAGTCACATGAACAAAGGTGCTTTGGGAATCCTCCAGATCTAGCGCTTTTTGTGGAGTGTTTTTTTGTGTGAAATGGTTTGCACCAGCCCCAATGCATTTTTGTCTGGTGATATTATTGATTTGGTTCAACAACATCTCTTTCTGTTACAGGTGAATGTTGGTTGTGTTCCTAAAAAGGTATTTGTTTTTACCTTTATCCTTACACTTAATTGATTAGGTGCATAATGTGAGTAGTGCTGTCAAATAAAAACGCTCATAAAGTTGTGTCCTTTCTGCATGCTTCCAGGTAATGTGGAACACATCCACCCATGCAGAGTATCTCCATGATCATGAAGACTATGGATTTGAGGGAGCAAAAGCACATTTCAACTGGCAGTAAGTAAGACGCCTTCTTCTGGGTTGTGTAGTTTGATTTTTGTGTATAATATGTTGAGTGTGTAGGATTATGGCAAGCCATGACAACATTAACTATTCTAAAATTGAAAAAAGAAAATAGCATTGATAGCATTTATTTTTGTGTTACCAGTGTCTGTTTTTTTAATTACATTTACTTGTATAACTACTAGGGCTGTGTCAGATACATCGATACAATGATGTATCGTCACGGAGATTGGACAATACGGGTATCGATACAGCTGTCTCTGTATCGATATCGTGGCACGTGCGCAGCAGTGGACTGCTCTTAATTTGAATACAAGAACAGCATTTAAAACTAAGTAGAAAAGTGCAAGGTTTCTAAAAAATTAATGAATAGAGTGTAATATATAGGCTACAATAAGGTTTAATCTGGCTGCAGAGGAACACAACTTTGCCTGATATAAAGGGACATTATCCCCGAAACAGAGCTTCACATTTGCGCAAAACGGAATATCTGCTAAGTGTGTTACTTATTTTTGTCAACCTGGCAACCATGTGTACGCATTCTCTCTCCACTGTGGATAAACTCGCTGGCTTTCTGTGAAACACCAGTTAGCTTGAAGTTTAGCAATCTCCACTTCAGTATTCTATTCTCAGGAAAGTGTAATTCATCAGCTGTTAATTTAAGAGAGAGAGAGAGAGAGGCTGTGTATGTATGAATTACTGCCATTTTTACTGTGTTTCTCTATTAACAGTGAAGCTGTGGCTGTAATCGCTAAAAACAAAGATGTTACCAGCTCCTTGTTGAGAAAGATAATGTAGCTCTTCAGCGTAGAGAGTGTGTTAATTTGTGCAATGATAATCTACCAGCTAAAGATGATTTTTTTTAAATATCTTAGAATGAGTTTCACTTTTACAAGTCAATTTATTAATTCCATAAAAAATAAAATAGAAATAAAAAATAAAATTCTCCCCAGTTCTCTTAAAAAAACAGCATTTCTTTATTTCCAAATTTAGCTCACGTCAAAATCGCAATAGTTTAATGATTAACACGTTGAAGATTAGCAGGCTGACTGCCAATTCATAGGGCTCCATTCACACCCACGACGAGAAGTCTAAGCTTAATATATAACATATATTTCACAGACACTCATTTCAAGCAAAAAAAAAATTATTGTTGGAAGACAATTGGCTAGTGAATTGACATGTGTTACCTGTCATGGTGGGTTTTCTCCTACATTTGGCGAGTTAGCTGTTTTAATTTCAAATCCTGTTTATAGCATAGCAGTAAACGTTCTGTTATTACTGGAACAGAATTTGCCATTGAATTCTATGGGAATTTGTAGTTTACATATTCAGTTCTAACTAGTATGCATTTCAATTACCTTTTCAATGTTACTTATTTCACATACGTTTTTCTAATAGTAATTGGTTAATAGTAATTAAAAAGAAGTACCTGTTTTTACTAGTAATTAGTTCATAATATTTAAAAATAAGTTCTAGTAACATCAGTAAAGTTATTGGTTTTTAAGGGATACATGTAATGACAGCTTGCCATAGCGGATATTGTTTCTGCAAAAAGATGTGGTAATTCGTTTCACAAAAAGGTATTTTTTACTCTTGTGACAGTTGAGGATAGTCAAGTTCCTGCACGCTCTGATTCATTGCAGCTTTCAGTATTTGTTTTGCTTCCCTTTTGTGGTATATAATATCAGTATGGCTTTAAGTGGAAGATTCTGTCAGACACAAAGGCATGAGGTGGAGTAGTTTGTTTAGTAGTAGATGAGTTATGCTGTAGAGAGTTCAGCTCTCAGGATTTCTGTGATATGACAAAGCTAAATTAATAGAATAAAGGTCACTCTTTGGGTATGTGTATTTTCAGGCTCATTAAACGCAAAAGGGATGCTTACGTTAGTCGCCTGAATCAGATTTACCGGAACAACCTTGACAAGGTAGGCTGCAATAAGCTACTTTTAAATCAGCAAATTATGAAGTGAAAAGTAATTTATAGTAGATACAAAAAAATAATATCATTGTTTTTATACCAAAATAAGCATGGTTTTAAGGGGACATATCATGAAGAATCGAATTTTCTTGATCTTTTTTGTACTAGTACTACATTATACTATAAATCTTTACACATAAACCTTAAAAGCATGTCAACAAAAACATCATAGCACCAGAAGCATATTCCTAACTGACTATACTATTTGTACCTTGAAGGAGAAATTAAGTAGCATAATGAAAATGCATGATATGACCTCTTTAAACCTTTAGAATTGGTATTGATGTGACGACTGAGAAGTTGTTTGTGGTTGCATACAGGCCAAAATTGAGTCTATTCATGGCTATGCAAGGTTCACAGATGATTCTGAACCCACTGTTGAAGTTAACGGAAAAAAATACACAGCTCCTCATATCTTAATCGCCACTGGCGGCCACCCGTCCACCGTCAGTGAGGATGATGTTCCAGGTGATCTTATGTTTGTTCATTACATAAAATGTACCTCATTCTGCTTTACTTTTCAGTGCATTCTTATAATGCACTTGCCATTAATGTGATTTTTGTACTTTTTTTGGTACTAATTTTCATCACAGCATCTGATTAAAAACTTGTTATTGCAGGAGCCAGTTTAGGCATTACCAGTGATGGATTCTTTGAACTTGAGTCTTGCCCTAAGTAAGTGTGATTGATTGCTGATTTCTACTTATATTATTGTATTTTCTCCTTATCCTAAAATAACCGGTCACTGTATCCATCTAGACGTAGTGTGATAGTCGGGGCAGGATATATTGCTGTGGAGATGGCTGGTATCCTTTCCACTCTGGGGTCCAAAACATCCATCATCATACGACAAGGAGGGGTAAAAGCCCCACTTATTTTCACCTGGCTAAATGCTATTGTCATGCAAATCCCAAAGTAAGCAATGACTGTGTTCTTTCTTTTCCAGGTACTGAGGAACTTTGATGCCTTGATAAGCTCAAATTGCACGAAAGAATTGCAAAATCATGGTATTGACTTACGGAAAAATACTCAGGTAACCAGTACTGAGAATTATTAAGAAAGGTATTATGTAGCTGGCCTATCTTTCCAGTGTGATGTATCAGTTTGTTTGGCAGATTTTCAGTTACGATTCCCCCAAAATATATCTTACATCAGTATATCTAAATATTCTGATATTGTTCACAGGTGAGGTCAGTGCAGAAGACTGACAAAGGCCTTTTTGTTACGCTGGTGACAAAAGACCCTGAAGACAAAGATGCACAGGAGAAGTACGACACCATCCATGAGGTGGACTGTCTGCTCTGGGCTATTGGCAGGGAACCCAACATCGCTGGCCTCAATCTCAGTTCAATAGTAAAAATCAATTTTAATTTGCTTAATATTATTTTTATTATCAATAGCAGTATTATAGCTATAAATATGATTGCTAAAATATTGTTAGTAAAAATAATAATAATAAATCGCTAGGAAGCTTAAAGGATTATAAATTAAACTCTATTGACAACATCTGTGGCATGTTAAATCCCAAATAAAGAAAATCCTTCAGTTTATTGAAGCTAGAAAAACTATTTTTACAGTAGTGCACTTACAATTGAAGCTTTAGGGGATGTAACTCATATATTGCATTGCATACAGTGGACTACTCTTAATTTGAATACAAGAACAGCATTTAAAACTGAGTAGAAAAGTGCAAGGTTTCTAAAAATTAATTAATAGAGTATAATATATAGGCTACAGCAAGGTTTAATCTGGCTGCAGAGGAACACAACCGGGGTTGCCTGATATAAAGAGACATAATCCCCGGAACAGAGCTTCACATTTGTGCAATACGGAAATATCTTATAAGTGTGTTATATTCATGTAATACATATTTAATACATATAATTTTATGCAATTACTTTTTTTGGACCTTGCAATTTTTTATCAAAATGTCATAAATCTATCTTCCAGTGATTTGTCAGACTTGTGATGATGTATGCTGAACTTCTCCAATCATTTAGTTATTTAAATTTTGTCATCATTTACTCACCTTCATGTCGTTCCAAACCTATATAAGTTTTTTTTCTTATGTTGAACACAAAACAAGATATTTTGAAGAACCAAACAGTTGTTGGTCCCCATTGACTTCCATAGTAGGGAAAGAAATCAACTGTTTGATTACCAGCATTCTTCAAAATATCTTCTATGTTCAATATAAGACAGAAACTCATACAGGTTTGGAATGACATGAGAGTGAGTAAACGATGACAAAATTTTATTTTTTTTGGTGAACTGTTCTTTTAAATTCTGCTCCTGTCTTACAATCAACCTCAAGCTCTCATTTGGATCTGCCTTAATTCAAATCAATGACAGATTCATAGAACCTAGTCCTTGCCCTACATTTTTTTATTTTATCAATAATCCATTTTACTGGGATGTACGTTACAATAAGGAAGAAAAGATCTGTCCCTAGTTCATTTAATTTGCAACTTTAACTATGATACATGTTAAAATGAGACTAGTGTGATAAAATCTCAGTCTTGCCTGTGCAAATTTCTGCGTGCAATTATTTTGCTAATGCTTAACTAGAAGTTCATGGACCTACAACAGTAGCTAAAAGGCAGACATACACAGCTTTAAAAAGTGAATTATGCTTTAACAAATATACAAGCTGTACATTTCTGCATTTAAACCCTCTGGAATGCATTGTCACATAGTGTACACACCATTTTTGCTTTTTACAAACTGAGGGATCATTGAAACATGCCACAGATGCTGTTGATAAAGTTCAACTGAACACAGAACATTCTTTTAAACCGCAGACTCTACACAAGATAGTATTGCAAGCGTTATCTTTGCACTGTTTTAGTTGATAAAGTAAGGCTAACAGTTGGATGTCTTGTTATTCAGGGTGTGAAGCTTGATGAAAGGGGACATATCATGGTGGATGAGTTCCAGAACACCACTCGTGCAGGTGTCTATGCAGTTGGGGATGTTTGTGGGAGAGCTCTTCTTACACCTGGTATGGTTTCAGGATCACATCCTAATGGAGAATTTGCTCCTGCATGCATTAACATCTGTTGGGTGTTTTGTTTGAATACATAAAATAAAACAACTCATTTTTATACACTGAACTCTGTTTCAGCATAGTATTTAGTAAGCACTCTTAGAAAGCAATTTAGTAAGAGATTTAGTCTTAAAAAGTCTTTAAAAAAATCATCAAGCTTAAAAGATCATGCTGCATGTTGTGCCATTCAGTCATCCTGTGATTCAGTTGGTTTATGTAAAGACCTTTCATATTGTGTTTGAAACAACAGATCCTCCGTACATGAGGAAGTTGATTTTGTGCATTTTTTGTTACTCTAGCGACATCAACTGGTCAGAGTAGATTGGACATGCCATTCACTTTTTTAATGAAATAGTTTATCATCTGTTTGATGAGGATGTTTATTCTTTTTTTCTGATAAGCTGTTGTTGTTTCCTGTTTTTGTTTGTATGGATAGTTGCTATTGCTGCTGGCAGAAAGCTTGCTCACCGGCTGTTTGAGGGCAAAGCAGACTCCAAAATCAGTTATAATAACATCCCTACTGTTGTGTTCAGCCACCCACCTATTGGCACAGTGGGACTAACTGAAGGTGAGCTTATGTACAAATAATGCTTCCTTACAGTATCTTGAAGATCAAACTCCATATACAGCATTATTATTTTAGTATTATTTATATACCATCATATTATGTATTAATATTTTGGTTTGATTTAATCATTTTAATCATTTTCTTCCCCATATTTACTTTATTTTCCATATAATATATATTGGAACATAGGGCTGGGCGATAAATCGAACACGATTGTTAGGCGCATCTCGTCAGTAAAGCCGGTTCCATGATTAGCGCTAAATCTCCATCACCTATTTTCAAATGGAGCGGCATTTAATACACAGAGCTGTAGTTCGCTGACAAGCTACGCAATATCACGTTCATTATCGAAGGCGATTCATCTGCGATAATGAACGCGATATTGCATAGCTTGTGTGAGCTACGGCTCTGTGTATTAAATGCCGCTCTATTTGAAAACAGGTGATGGAGATTTACTACTAATCACAGAACCGGCTTTACTGACGAGATGTGCATGAATATCGCGTTGTATATATCGCCCAGCCCTATTGGAACGTGGACAAAAAGTGGACAAAACATGCAGACAAAAACATATTAGATAAAATTGTCTTAGATACCCTTTTGATGATAAAATAATACTGATACTAAAAATTAAGAGTTCAGGCCAGATTTACAAACCCTTGTTTGGCTTTAAAAACTACTGTCAGGAATTACTTAAGACATGCAGTTGTGTTTACATCTGACCTCATTGCATATGCATTTGTAGGAGTTTCCCTTTCAGATGCAAAATTTATTGAAGGAGATGATTTACAGTTTTTTCACTAATAACAGAACCTTCATGCCATTTTTCAAAACTCTAGACACAATTCACAACCGATGATCAAAATCAAAGTGTCTATTCATTTCATTACAATGATCTTACTATCAATTGATACAACTGCTCAAAATGTTACGTAACTGTTGCATTACTCTTGAAGCATAGTTTTTATGAAAAATGATTCAATTCAATTCTAGTTTATTTGTATAGCACTTTTCATGATGCAAATCGTTGCAAAGCAGCTCTGCAGAAAAAAAGTCGTCGCCTTGGAATTATAAGGTTCTATCTGCATTCTGAGTGGTTTTGAGATATTGAGCTTCAAAGTTTTTGTATTCCATATAGCAAAAATGATATGGGGAACAAGTCTCTTTCCTACATGAAATGTATTCTAAATGTACAATATCAAAATCCTCTCATATTTTTAAATGGGGATTTTTGGAACAGGTCAAATGCAGATAGAACCTTCTAATTCTACAAAGTCATTTTCCGCTTGGAATTATAAGGTTCTATCTTGCAAAACATTAATTGAAGCAACATTTTTCAAGAAATACAAATAGTTTATAATTTGTTTTAAAACAAATTATACTTATACTTGCGATGTTTATGTATGTTTAACTAGTATGTAGCACCGCGGTCCTGCGAGACACGACATTTCGTTCCACTATATGTCCACACATGTAGCAGAATGACAATAAAGCTCAACTTGAACTTGAACTTGTTTTAAAACATAAAATTAGTGTTGTAACAATGTGTCAACATGTATGAGAAAGGTAAATTTAATGCTTTCTATATCACATTTATTCCATATTTTAGGACAAATAATTTTTTCTTGGTTAAGTTAGGCATAAAAGGCAATACTAAATATTTTGTCAAGTGCTAATGTTAATTTTAGCTAGGATTATAGTGGGTAATTAAACACATTAAGGCAGCTAACGTTACTCTAATCCATCTGACCAGGACTTTATTCCACAAAAAGCGGCACAGTGAAAATGGCATTCTCTTCAGTATGGCCGAGATAACATCCTGACGTTTATTATTGTTGTAATTAAGACCCCATCATTTAAATTGTCGACTATTTGATATTTAAGGGTTAATGTTGTAAAATTTAAGACATTTTAAGACTTTAAACTGCATGAATATTTCACCAATCATTACATATTCGGGTCTTTAGGGACCCAGACTTATATCTAGCACGGATGGATCTCTAACTGCTGCAATAGCAAACTTGCCTGATATTTTAAGAACAATTTGAAAAATAAAATTAAAAAAGAATAAAATAAGCATACTTCCTTACCTTTTGAAACTTAGAAGGGTTCGATTTGAGCAGATGATTTTACCATCACTGCCATCGTCAGAGGCAGTAAAGCCATTCAAGCCAGTTCAGTTTTTGATGATTATTTGTTTTATGCATGCGCTAATTATGAGTGAAAAATCACATCATCATTATGTTTTAAACAGTGACACTTTTTGGAATAAAGGTGAATTGCACGTATTGATTCTGCAGACACGTAATTATTGTTGTTTAATTGATGTTTAATCTTTCCTGCTGTTATGGAGCAGTCCGGCGACATGACAAAGAATGTTTGATCCTGATTGGTGCTCGTGTGTGCATTCGAAGTGCTGATTGGCTGATTCACAGATAGAATCTTATAGAACCAAGTTAGAGTTTGACTTTATAGATAGAACCTTTTTGTTTTCTAAAAAACCATCACATAATGTAAAGAAGTTGTCACAGAATAAGAATATGTGAATAACTCAATTTTGACAAGTGTCAGATAGAACCTTATAATTTCAAGGCGACAAAGTTTCTACATTATATTTAGTAATAGCTTATCAGTGTTGTCTATCTCAAGTTGATGTCCATATGGCAGAAATGTATGGTAAAAATCAAGCAGTTAGTTAATGTCATGTAATCAAACAGATGGTGAACACTATTAACAGCAATGATTATATGTTGTGATCAAACTTGTAGCAAAATTTGGTAGTTTTGTATGTTGTCTGAGGGTTGGCATCATCTGAGGTCTTCTGAGGGGTTGGCATCATCTCTTCTCAGGTGTTCGGTCATCTCAGGTCTTTGTAAGGGCTGGATCCAGACTAAAGCTTGTGTGATTTCTAAGTTCCAACGGGATGCCAATCCCATGGCAGAAACAGAGAAGGTAATAGAGAAAAATTAGTGTAGCTGCTGTTCCAATGTGCTCAAGCCAAGCAAAAAATGTTAAGGTGCATTTGATGTAACTGAAGTACAAGGTTATGAGATACATTATGTGAATACTTGGCTAAAGAGATGTCTTTAATCTAGATTTAAACAGAGAGAGTGTGTCTGAACCCCGAACATTATCAGGAAGGCTATTCCAGAGTTTGGGAGCCAAATGTGAAAAAGGTCTACCTCCTTTAGTGGACTTTGCTATCCTAGGAACTACCAAGAGTCCAGAGTTTTGCGACTTTAGGGAGCGGGATGGATTGTAGCGTGATAGAAGACTAGTTAGGTACGTAGGAGCTAAACTATTTAGGGCCTTAAAAGTAAGTAGTAATATTTTGTAACTGATACGGAACTTAATAGGTACCCAGTGCAGAGAATATATAACTGGGGTAATATGATCATATTTTAAAATGATGAACAATATTACATGTTTATGAAAGTGAAGCAACTGAGTACAGAGTATGTTCAGGCCTGGTCAGTTTCAAGGTGCCTGTTGTTTGGGGGGAAAAAATCCCCCCAAAAATCTGTATCATTGTTATCAGAATTTGTTTTTTGTACAGTAAATGTCTAGAGGGTGATAGAAGCTGATGAAAACCATTCATATTTTTGGATGAGGCAGGCTTCAACCTAGCCAAGACATGGAGGAGAGGTTGAGAATGGCCCAGAACGATGTTTGCTGGGGGGCCTGAAGGAGACCAATGTCAGGCCTGGATTTGCCATGTCAGAAGATTTTATTTCCAAGATGTTTAGCTCAATAAAAACATCCATTATGATGTGGATGAGAACCTGTGGCCAAATCCACAAGACAGGGTTGATAAAAACATAGAAGTGCAGTGAGGAACAGTCCAGTTGACATTCTACTGTAGGCCTAAGTTTTTTGAAAAACCAGTTGTGAGTTGATTATTTCATCAATAACTTTCAAATTTTGAGTAGAACCATAATCCAATAGAACCAATGAATAAAGCATAGAACCAATGAATGTGCGGAACCATAATGAAAGCTGCTTCATGTGTTTTGAACAGCTATATTTAATTACTGTACTAACCACTACACAGTGAAACTATGGGTGAATCTTGTGTGTGGGTGATCTAAAGTAATGTTGCTATGATGTTTCATAATAAAATAGTTTTTTGAACCAATGCTTCTGCAAATACAAGGCTTCTTTAAAGATAAGAATGTGCAATATGCAAAGTTTTGAACATTGGACAGCTTGTGTTACAAATAATGACTGTTTTGTGTCTAGAGTTTTGAAAAATTCAGAACATCAAGGTTCTGAAATTGATGACAAAATGATTGTAAAAAACTGTAAATGAATCATAGTAATTGACTAAGGTTTGCGATGGTCAGTTTACTCATTTGTGTCATTATATAACACGTCAAAAAAAAAAAAAACATACTGTAACCCATTTTGAGCCTGTGTTGTTAGTAGATTCTACACACCTGATGATCATCAGCTCTGCTTCTTTTCAACCCTATGCTAATTTGTGCTGCTTGGTCATTGCGTTGGTCATTATGGAAATTATCCGGCTGAGTCTGTGTTCCTTAATTCCAGCATTGTCAGTGGATCACCAGAAAAACTTTCCACTCCCATCAGTGCTTTTATGGGTTTGCGGACACTAATTTGCCCTGTTTAGTTAATCTGAACCTAAGTCTGCTTGTAGCATGGCCTAATGTGTGTTCAGTATACTGACTGACATCTTGTGGTTTGAGCTAGCCTTACAAAAATATCATGTTTTGCAGATGAGGCAATCAAGACCTGGGGAAAGGACAATGTGAAGGCTTATACTACTACTTTCACCCCCATGTATTATGCCATCACTACTCGAAAGTGTCAGTGCATCATGAAGTTGGTGTGTGCTGGCAAAAATGAGAAGGTGAGGTCATAATCAGTCCATCAGTCATAAATCAGTATAAAATATCAAGAAGGATCTGGAATAATTTATCATTTTATTTGAACATTTTGCTGTTACATTGTCATTTTCAATAAGTCTTTTTTTCTTTTTAGGTGGTTGGTCTCCATATGCAAGGTTTTGGCTGTGATGAGATGCTTCAGGGTTTTGCAGTGGCTGTCAACATGGGAGCTACTAAAGAAGACTTTGACAGAACCATTGCCATCCACCCGACGTCCTCAGAGGAGCTAGTAACACTGCGCTAATCAAGTGTTCATATCCCACTATGAAGCTTTGTTCCAATCTAAACAATAAAAAAAATTCAATTTCTTTGACTATTTTCTCAACATTAGTATTTTGTAATAAGAAGCATTGGTTTGTTATATCTCTGGGGTCATGTATTATCGCCAGTGATTAAGAAAGACACACTACAACCATTCATCAGGCTGTCTCTTGTACATTGCATTTTTTGTACCCCACTGCTCCGATTTTTCACAGGTATTATTGTTTGATAGGAATAGGGTCAGATGAAGGCTTGATGATTTATGACAGCTAAAAGTGAAATTAAATCTGTTTATAGTCAAACGCTTTTGCTTTACGCTTACATTTTTGGAAAACTGGATGCAGAGAGTTGCTTTCAGTAGTAGTGGGTAGTAAAGTAGTGCTTATTCAATATATGTCAAATAAAATTGTGGATATGCACAGTTCAGCAATTGGGCATAGACCCTGAATACATTTACAAAAATATTTTGTGATTGTGTGGTTAATTGATCTTTTCTTAATTTCTGTATTGATGCATTGTCAATATACTTTTAATAAAATTGTCACTTTTCATAAAAACTTATATTGATATTTGTCAATTCTTCAAAATCTTAAAGTGTGTTGCATTTATAAGAGGCACTAGGGGCTAGAGAAGTTATATAAAGCAACTGATCAGATTCATTAATATGCAAATATAGATCGTGACATTTGACACCTATGATTGCAAAATTCTAGTGTTGGTATTAAGCAAGAAATATTTGCTAACATTTATTCAGCTACTTTCATTTAACATTGTTTTACAAAGAAATTATAGAGGAATTTCGGAGTGACACTTATAATCTGCATCTTCCTTCATCTATAGGAGTTGAAATAAGAGACTGAGGTTTTAGCTGTCGGCTAAACTTGGTCTATAAATACCATCTTTTTTTGGATGTGGTGGTGATTCAAAGGCTGTATTAATCAGCCAGTATTCTGAAGAATTAGCAGAAAATAAGGTCCATTTTGAGTACATTGTATTTGGAGTAGCACACTGAAAAGCTCATATTAACATACCCAGTTTGTGTGCTTATTACAAACGGCATCTACACTACCAGCCAAAAGTTTGGGATTGTTAAAACATAAGGTTTTTGAAAGAAGTTTCTTACTCAACATAGCTGCAAATAAAACAAGTATTACCATGAAAATTAAACATTCAATATAGGCTTTAAAATATTCTAGTGTTGGCAAAGCCAGCAGCAATTACTCCAGTTTTCCCAAGTCACAATCCATTCTAATACAGTGGTTTTCAATCTGGTCCTTTTAAGCTTCACAAATTTTGTATGGCTCCCATAAACACATCCAAGATCACCAACTCATTAAGAGCTCCATGAACTTAGCTGAGTGTGTCATAAGGGAGACATACAAAATGTGCAAGTGTGTGGCCCTAGGACCTGGACTGAAAACCACTGTTCTAATACACCGATTTAAGTTTTTTTTTTTTTGGT
>JAFVLL020036773.1:0-19647 GCA_021397915.2 Tor tambroides | reverse complement strand
TAAGAGTGACTTTATTTTTTGCAGTTTTAAAGCTGTAAGATTTCGGACCGGTTGCAGCGAATTCCGTGATGTAATCATCTACGTCGAGTTCGTTCGTCAGCTCGCCTAGATATGAGCCTGTTTGAGGCATCCATTCGCCTTCTTTCGATGAAAAGATAAGACTGTCCGTATCTACGTAAAAAACGCGGGGTCCTAATCTGTCCATAAGGTCGTACAATTCCAAACGGCCGTAAGCTGTGGTGAAGGATGCGATAAACACATTAACATCGCGCGCGGGGGCGGGGTCCTCCTCCGCATAACACCATTGCACCAGCGCTACTGCGTCAGAGATGAATGAGAAATGTTTAATGACGTGACTGTTTCCAAAGATATGACGCGCAAAATCTTCAGGATCTGTACAAAGTTCAGCCGTAGGTAAATTACATCTAAGCCCGAACCTCCCCCAAAGCGCGTTCAATAAAAATTTATTTATTGATCTGCGCGCGGGATTGAGCTCGATTTTGTCGATGTCGAGTTGAACGCCCTCCCGCTCTAAATACGCTTTGACGTAGGACTGCTTTTCGGCATCTGTCTCTACGTGCGACGGGAAACCTGAAGCCTCTTGCTTGAATTTGAGAAACGTCCTAACATATTCGGCGAATAAAACGTCTGATGTCTGAGGAAAGTGCCAGACTTCCACAATTCTGACAACCGAATACCCTTTATCGACAGCTCGTGAGAGTTCCACAGATGTCCAAACCCCTGAAATGGCTCTTTCTTCATCGCTGTGCTGACAGCGCCCCTGTAGCTGACGCTCTGCGCAGGTGCGACACAGAGCGAACAATAGTTTACCCTGCGGCGATTTGAATGGGATAACCGGATGAAGTAGTTTACGTGGGGCTAGTACAGTGCATTTAATAAGTCCGAAATACGACTCGACCGGTTCAAAATCTTTTAAAATTATTTCAGGATGTCCGATCGGGTAAGTTTTACGCGACTGCACGAAAGGGTACAGTGACGTAAAGTCCAGATATGAAACGCGTTCGCCCTCGGTAACTTTATGGTAAAGCTTCAGGGCGTTCGTTCGGCCGCCAAAAAGCGATTCCCTAGGATTCAGACGCTCAGGTGCCGCGTAATTACTCATAAAAGCCCTAACGTCAGGATCGTTTTGTTTGGCGTTCTCCCACTGGCATTCCCAAATCGTAAATACTTTAAGATTGTAAACCTTACGTAAAACTTCCAGCTTATTATCAGACTGTCTTCTGAGCACACCGTAAGGTATTTTTGACACGGGATTTAATTCGTTAGGATTAAAACGACAACAATGTCCGTGCCAGAAGCACCCCAGGTATTCCAAAGCTATTCTATCACCGTTAAATTCGTAATACCCGTCCACGTAATAAGATCCGAATTTGACTTCGCCGTGATTTAACGCGTGATGAACGTCTACATTTTTGCTTGCTTTAACGTACTCCAACCACTGGATGGAAGGGGTAGAATAAGCTTTGTGTTGATTAAGATAGGCGTTTTTGCGCGTTAGGGCTATCGTGTCTTTGGATAGAAAAAGCGTTTTAAACACCTTCATAGCGCATCCGGCAAGCGTTACACATCCAAAGGGGTCTACGCCTGTACATTCGATAAACTCATTTCTGTATTTCATACATCCCTCTCGCAACAAAACAACATCGTTCTTGCAATACATTCCGAGTTGTTTTTTGAAGTCAAACACCTGTCCTGCCACGCTCTCGTACCACCTGTCAAATTTTGCCTGATCAGTATCGGTCATAGTGTGGTATCCGTAATGTTCTTTAGATGGATACGGGCCTACATAATTTGCATTTTGCAAACGATTAAAATGGTGGGGGAAGAAACCTTTTTCTTCTGTGTTTAGGTTTAAAGCGGTTGGCATTTTTGATAATTTCATAGGCAAGAAACTGTAGCTGTCTATGTATCTCTGTTTAAACGTCTGATCGTACATATATACAAGTCGACATCCTTGCAGTATGATTTTTGGCGTTAGCCCCTGACTTGTAAAATACTCGAGCAATATATAAGAATCGAAACCTGAAGCGTTGTGCGCTATAAATGTAAAGTCTGCAAATTTTGGACGTCTGAAATGTTTAATCATCTTGTCTACGCAATCAACCCCTTCGGCTGAAAACTCTTCACCATCTTGCGAAATGGCACACACGTAATTTGCTGTATGTCTCCCGTTTTCGTGCATCGTCTCGAAATCAAAATAAATATACTTTTCGCTATGCTCGTCAGGTTTTAGCGGTTGAATATAACAGTTGTGATGACCTTCATCAATTAGAATCTCGCTGCAATGAGGGCATTTGGACGGCGCGCACACGTGCGGTAATAGTTTATCATCTGACCATTTTGCTCTGTATTGTCTGCAACACCTGTCACAATATTTTACGAGATCACACCGAGATCTCACTCCGTCGCTTTGCGGCTGTTTATGCATTTCATAACAGAAGTCAGATCTGCAATATCTCGCGCAGTCCTCACACTGTGTCCATTTCTTAGGGTGCGTGTAGCACTGAGGCGTATTACACACCTTACATGTAAATTTGCAATAATGTAAACTACGATCGTTAAAGCCTTGATAGCAGTGCTCGCAGACGTAGCTGTACCCTAAGAACCCCTTCAAATTTTTTATCATGTAGTAATGAGCCTCGTGCAGATATAAATGTACAGTGTTCTGGTGTGTTTCGTCTGTATTTTTATACACTTCCAATTTACCTGAACACGATCTGTGAAAGATGACTATTTTCAAGTTTAGAGCCGTTTCGAATTTAGATACGTCATGAAACGCGATTTTATCTTGCGGATCATAACCCAGATCTGTGTGTATGTTGTTGGCTATTCTCAACAATTCCTGGTCGGGACAATGAGGGTTTAAAAAACGAGCTAGACATATACTAAAACACATATTGTCTGATATATTTTTTGGGACAAAAAGATTCATTTTATTTTTTTGGATGACCATATTGTGTGCCAGGTCGCTTAACTTTCTATGCCATCGGCGTGACATCTTTTACTGCTCATTTTGAAAATTTATTTTTAAAATCAGAAAATACAAAAGTAGTTCAAACTTAAAGACAAACTTGCGCGCTCCCTTGAAAACACAACAACAACGGTTCACAATATAACATAAGCAGATATGTCAGAAACAAACACTTACAATATAAATTCAAAATCAGAAAATACAAAAGTAGTTCAAACTTAAAGACAAACTTGCGCGCTCCCTTGAAAACACCACAGCAGATATGACAAAAGCAAACACTTACAATATAAATTCAAAAATCATTGTTTTGCCAGCAGTGTGTAAAATTGAATCAGAAACAAATAATAATAAGCAGTTACAAATCAACATATATATGAAATGCTAATGATATAAATCAAACGATCAGAGTAGATAGAAATCAACATACATGTATTACTAATAACGTGAATAAAACAATAATAATGTAAGGAATAAAAAATAAAAAAATCCACTATTGGATACATGGAAAATTATCTCCTACCCATTATACGATTATGCAAATCTACTATCATTGTTTGAATAAGATTCAGACGTTCAGACATCAAAGATAACGCGTTTACCGTAAGCCTTTGCTCCGTACGAATCTCTTGGATCCCCTCTGGTACTCCAATCATGGTCTGTCGAAAGTCCGTGAATTCGTTATACAACTGCTCGTGACACCTTCTCCAAAACTCTGCCGCATGACGTAAGGCCTCGGTGTGTTGTTGCTGACACGCTATGATATTTCTTAAAATCGAAATCACATCAGCTTGCGCGTTAGCCACAATCTCTTCTACTTCACGGTAAGATAACGGTTGTCCGGCAAGGTCAAAAACTCTCTCAAAGTAACGGTTAACGCGGTTCAGCGCGTCGTGATACCTGATCCCAAGCATGGATCATGGAGTCGGTCCATGCTGTTAGACCTCGCTCATCGTGATCTTGTTCTGTAAAAAGAATAACAATAACTGTTTTATTAGATAAAAGTCAATCAGTTTGGAAGCATTAAATAATAAATCAAGGGGATTTACGCTGGTTTTCCACCCTCGTTTTCCTGTTCCACTCTCTTTCAGCACAGAGTCTCCATGCCTTTGGCTGTCCAGACAGAGGCAGTGAGTATTATTCTCCATAAATCATGTACAGTTAATCTCTGTTTGGCCTTTGTATCTCATTCATTTAACATTTCTCTCTTCCCTTATTTTGCTTTCGCTCTCTGTTTAAGTTGTCTTCGATGAGCATCAGATGGTTTACTTAACATCTGTGTGAGCGCATGTATGCATGTATAAACAGAGAGTGCAGTATAGGAGAGGGTCTGTGGAAAACTTGGTTAATGGCAAGAAAATGAAAACTCCCCACGCGAAGCGCACGAATAGCAGCTGCTTTTACTGTGCATTCCCATGCATATCAAATAAACACCAGTATGAACTCCAAGAGTGAAGACAGAAAAATGAGTCATCAGCGACATATTGCTCTGACTCAATGATATATGATAAAATCTGAATTAAATTTTCTTTTTAAACCCATTTGAGAGACCAGATGCAGGTTGACCTGTACTAAGTGAACAGAACTGAAACAAAGTACTGATGCAATGCTATGAGAAAAATAATGGTAATGTATCAACTTATGATTGTCTAACATGAAAATCTTTGTGCTGCCATCATAAATCTTTCCATTTCTGACCAATGGCAGCCTGGAGATGTAACCCGTTTTAATAAGACATACTCTCAATGACACCATTATATACATCAGAACAGGAAATTACATTGGTGTTTTTGTACTTACGCAAAACTGTGATGAAACTCTGGTTATCCAGGATGACCCATAGTCCAAAGCCCATGATTACAGCTCCAAAAATCTACAGAGCAAAAGAAACAGGCATGAACAAACATAAAGGGCATGTTGCATGTGTGTTTGTCACCTTCTTGACCCGTTTTGTTCCTCAGAGCTGATCTTAGTTTAAACTGTGACTGGACTGTGGATAAGAGCACTGTGCTGCCATTAACATACTCTAGATAAATGCTAAAGAGAGACAGGAACTCTCCAATGAACTGAGTTTTCATGCACTCCAGACCCAAAGTTCAAAACTAATGGGTCCAAGGTGTCCTCTAAATGAACTGGATCAGAGAAGTTTAATTTCCTCTTGTCAGGGGGTAGTTCCCCTGTATCAGTCTGGCGTCTGTGGCTTGTCCTCTATGACACTATGGAGAGGGAAGTAATAAAACAGCAGGCTACTGTACAATTAAAGGGTCTTCAGAAGGAAAAATCAGAGAGAGACACACAAATGCGTTTCATTAGCCTTTGACCCTTTATATCAGAGGCGCAACAGGTCAAGTTGAATGTTTCCAAAGAAATGCACCAGAGTGCAAGCCTGCTTCCTCACTAAGTGTGAACAATTTCCTAACAGGGATTTCCTACATACACCTACATCACACTGATGGGTATTTTGGTTTTTGCCCAATAATAATGCAAATACATGTACAATGGCATGTCAAAATGGTAAGTTAATATACTATACTAAATGCCTTAAATATACTCTATATATTTAATAATGTATTTTTATTATTTTTACTTACATGTCCACACAGGCCATGCCCAAACGCAAAATGTGGAAAAATTCCATTCAATTCAATTTTAAAAAATGTAATATATGTATATGAGTTTCAACTCATTAAGTGAATTATCAAGTGAATATTTAACAATCGGTTCTAAAAGCTTAGCTAGCTCATGCTCACTGCTGAGCCACTTGTTACTTACTTACGCATAAATACAGTTATATTATTACAAACACTTATAAATAAATAATTGTAAATAAAAAAAATTTTAAAAAAAAAAGAGAAAAACATTTTACTGTTAAACAGCATTTTACTGGTTGTCTTTTTAGTTCCAATAATGTAGTTTGCTAATAATTTGTACTATACATTGTACTATTAAAAAAATTAAGCAGTCAGTTCTCTTTCATTTTTTGCATACATTTGCATAAATTGAAGTTGAAACAGCAGCATTTTTAACAAGCACAGAGGTCAGAAACGTTTTACATAAATACATTTTCTTCTAGACTTCTCAAAAGGCTCCATTTTCACTTCTCAATATTAAACTCCCTTTCAACCTGCATTAGCTCATAGTGGACCTGAAGACCAGTGCTAATGACAGGAAGCCACATGGCTAATGCACTGAACTCAAGGGCAGTGTTTCTGCTAAGACACGGAATAAAGGTGTAGGAGTGTGTATACTTACAAAGAAGAGGAGGTTGAACAAGAACAGGAAGTACTTGGTGGTGGCAATGCATCCTTTCCCCATGACTGCTGCTATGTAAAAGAGAGGAAATCTCATCAAAACACAGAGACATGAAGAAAAACACCAATGCTGATGGAGACAACTCAGAACTGACACTGAGCAGGTCAAGTTTTGGACATGACAATAATTAAAGAGTTTCTCTCAGCACATCGTTAAAAACAGCCTGCAGGTGATGATGTGTAAGCTCTCGCTGAAAGTGGAAAAAACCTGCTCTATAAATCACAGCTGTTATTTAATTTAAACTCTATTCTGACCTGTTAGTTTCAGTTCCATTAATAAATTAGATTAATATCACAAAAAGGTGACATGGTGACATGGTTCCAGTAATTGATGCTCTTGGACAGGTTGTCTTCATTAAACTGTTTGCAGGCTTTTTGTGAGCCAGCTTCAGAAGAGGCTTCCTTCTGGGACGATGGCCATGCAAACCAACTTGTTGCAGTGTGCGGCGTATGGTCTGAGCACTGACAAGCTGACCTTCCACTTCTGCAACCTCTAAACCAATGCTGGCTGCACTCATGCATCTGTTTTTTGAAGCCAGCTTCTGCACCTGATGCACAGCACGAGGACCTAACTTCTTTGATCGACGCTTGCGAGGCCTGTTCCGAGTGGAAGCAGTCTTGGAAAACCTCTGTATGACCCTGGCCACTGCACTGTAACTCAGTTTAAGGGTGTTACCGAACTTCTTTTAGCCTAGGCCATCTTTGTGGAGAGCAAAAATTCTGATTCTCAAATCAGTTCTTTGCCATGAGGTGCCATGTTACATCCAGTGGTCAGTATGAGAGAATTGTACTCAAAGCACCAAATTTTAACTGCTCTAATACAAGATTCACAAATTTGTATGGTCCTGTCAAGCAGACAAAAACATGAACATGATGAATAGGACATGTGGCTTTGCATGGTTAAACGACGTATAGCTGTTATCACTTACAGTGTACTCACTTTTGTTGCCAGCTTTTTTGACAATAATGGCTGTATGCTGAGTTATTTTCAGAGGACAGCAAGTCTTTACTGCTATACAAGTTGCACATTGAGTACTCTAAAATATATCCGTTTCATTTCTATAGTATTGTCCCTTGAGAAGATATACTAAAATATTTGCCGAAATGTGAGGGGTGTACTCACTTTTGTGAGATACTGTATAGTATAATATATATATATATATATATAATATTCTAGATTTTATATATAGTCTTTAAAATAATTTGGTCTATTAGGTAACACATTACTGTCAACATTATCTACATATACTATTCATTTTACTATTCATTTCATATACTATTCATTTTATTCATTTGTGGGGGTAAAGGCTTAGTCATAAATAGGCTTATCAACTTTTGAAACTGAGGAGAAAAATTGGAAAATGTGTCCATTGTAATTCATCATAGTATTAATACATTTCACTTTGTCATCACTCACTCTCATGTCATCCCAAACTTGTACAAGTTTCTTTGTTATGATGAACACAAAAGAAGATATTTTGAAGAATTATGAAGAACCAAACAGTTGTTGTTCCCCATTGACTTGGAAAGAAATAATATGGAAGTCAATGGGGACCATCAACTGTTTGATTTCCAGTGTTCTTCAAAATATCTTTTATGTTCAACATAAAGAAACTCATGTACAGGTTTGGAATGACATGAGGGTGAGTAAATGATGACAATTTTCATTTTTGGGTAAACTATCCCTTTAATGTCCAATCATACAAAATCAAGATCCTGAAGCAAACCTAATTTAGAACCACTGACTTCAACAATCCATCTCAGTAATCTTGCCTCTATGAACATCTAATGAAGACACTGGGAATAAAGTGTAAGATTTCAGTGAGGGGGATTCAAAATGTAACCATGGGAGCATGACTCTTACATTTCTCATTTAGACTGTTTCTTCTTCTCTTCTCTCTCTCTCCCTCTCTCTCTCTCGCTCACACACACATTCCAGTCTGGAGTAATAAGCAATATATCAGGATATGAAGCCAGAGAGTCACAGAGCCAAGCTTACTTGGCGTCACCTCTTCAAAGTACTCCAGGGAGTTATAAACCAGACTCTCGAATTTTCTGTGCTGAATGCAGCCTTTTTCTGTATTTTATTCATTTACAAAGGGGAGTTCAGAGAAATCACAACATAGCCAATGTATTTCCCCTCTTTCCACTGGTAAGCATGTTCACAGCCATGATAAAAATAGTGTACGACACAGAATTAGACTTTTCTCTTATTCTTCAACATTCAGCAGTTTAGCCTGAGAAAACAATCATGGAAGGGGAAGTACAAACGGCAGTAAAGTTTCATCAGGTGTCAGATGATTTGGTTTTCTATTCAGCAGTTTCACGATTCACATCCACAAAACATACGCAGCAGCTATTTGAACCCTCAGCCACAATAGTCAGAATACATGAACAAACACACACTTTGGCTTGTGTGGAAATGTGTTTATGGTGTAGCTGAGGTTGCAGGAAGTAGTTGCCATCTGGAAGCTGAGGTACCCTGTCATCTCTGTACTTTACTAATCTCTACAGTCCCTGTCAGCTGTACTGTAACTCAACTGTGCAGATGTCTCCTATTCTCTGGTCAATCACAACATCCCCTCCATAATACAATGATGGCATGCTGCCCCATTCTGTACAATAGACAAAAGCTGTCCTATCCTAGGTTTTTTAGCACAACACAAAGTGGTATCTGAACACAACCAAGCAAGCTTTGCACTGCTGATGTTAGATACTTACTATAGATCGCATGACCAGAAATTTAATCCAGGATAATCACTATAGACAAATAACTTCCCCCAGCAAGCGTTCTTTGACTATTATTTATTTGACAAAGAACTTAACAGTGCAGGCATGCTTTTAAAACATGTATAGGGTGTTAGACACAAAAAGGAGTACACTGTCTTACGTTATGTTGTCAATCAATGAATCAGTACAGTACTGTTGAATTTTGAAGAGTCAGTGCTGATATATCCATCTAAAAGTCTGAACTCAATATCTTTATATGACTATGTATTTATGAAGAAAAATAAATAAGACACTTCTTTCAAAACTTAAAAAAAATCTTACTGTCCCCAAACTTTTGAACAGCAGTACATCCATTTTAGCAGTTAATATCAAATTACACTTGAGTTAAATTGATTTTGTTCAAGAAATGAGTAGCATACATAGCATTGTGTCATACAGCAGAGAGCAGCCCTGAATATTAAATAAATGCCCTTTAATTTGACTGATTTAAAGACCATAAGTGATCAGGGACTTCCTACACACACCTACATCACACTGCTGGGTATTTTGGCTTTTGCACGATAGTACTGTAAATACATGTCATGGTAAAATGGCAAAATGACCACAATAAATAAAAAAAATAATAAAAAATATATACTTAATGTCTACAATAATAAGTTGTTGTTGTTTTTTTATTCACAAATGTGGCAAACGGGAAAAATAAGACGTGTGTAACTATCATAAATTATAGAGACCCAAGTGTGTCACACTAATAGTACTGAACATAATTCAAAAAGTTTAACACTGAAGACAAAATAACTGCAGGGGAAACTATATTTGTTTATTCAATTATGGTGTGAACACTGTTATTGCAATCTTTTTTATGTACTCACTGCAGTATGCAATATCTCTCAAATTGTTATTTTGATTTTTTGGACATTTTTAAGGGGGGATGGGAACACAAGTTTGTCTCTGGTGTGGGAGCAACTGATTTACATGTCTGGAACACGTGCACAACAGAAAACCGATTAAAAGGAGGTGCAGCAAAATTATTAATGCTGTCTTCAGGGAAAGGAGGAGACAGAACCTTTAATTAACTATCATTATGTTTAAAACATTAAATGCTATTATCATATACTCTTTTGGGTGAATGCCAAAAAGTACGCCTAACACAACTAGAGGAATTTCAAGTCTTTACATTCTCAAGTTCAAATGTCAACCATAAAAAAACAGTTCAAACATTACTAAGTAAGGCTTCTTGAGTTTGTTAGTAATTTAGACTGATCCAAAAGACTCAAATTATGGGCCAAGTAATAATTCACCCCTTCTGGGTCACACAAGACTCTATTTTTGCATAACCCTGTGATTTCCCCCCACCCAACATCTTTCATACTCTCAGGGCATTCCTATGACAACCATAGTTGAGGCAGCGTCAATGCTCCACTTAAGGGGGAAATAGTCTCACGCCCCAGTTACCCATGAGTCTCCCCCTCTAACCCCTCCACCAAGAGGAAGGTCAAGCCATAGCTAAATGAGAGCTGGGTCTTCAACGGCCACATCACAAGCATTACAATCACAGGAGGAAACGATTATCTACTATACCATCAACTAAATTTTCTGTGCTATATTTGTCAACACGTGTTTGTTAGTCTCCATCATTCTCTTAAAAAAAAAACAAAAAAAACAACAAAAAAAAAGCCTCTTACCATTTCAGGAGGTTGGAGAGTCAAAGTTTCTGCCCTATATGGTACTTTGTACTGCTGCATTTTTAATTGTACTATCCGTTTACAAAAAAATCACTTGTTTTGTAATATATTAGGCAAATCAGGTACATTTATCCTATTGCATTAAGTGAAATATGCCATCGAAAGCATCACATGCAACCTCTGCCTGAGAGAAATTCTCTCCTCATATGTGAGAAGGGCTTTGACACTTGATCAGACTTTCATTGGTAAGTTGCAGACCACAAGAGAATACATGTATGAAAACCAATTTGTGCAGTATAGGATTTTTTTTTAAAGTTGTAATAAAATGGAAGTAGTGAAATATCTGCTCTTCCGAATTGTGACGTACAATTATATAAACGTATATATATATATATATATATATATATATATATATATATATATATATATATATATATATATATATATATATACATACATACATACATACACACACATATATACAGCTGCATCTCAAATTAGAATGTCGTGAAAAAGTTCATTTTTTCTTGTAAGTTATTTCAAAAAGTGAAACTTTCATATATTTTAGATTCACTGCATGTAAAGTAAAACATTTCAAAAGATTTTTGTTTTAATTTTGATGATTAGAGCTTACAGCTCATGAAAGTCAAAAATCAGTATCTCAAAATATTAGAATATTTACATTTGAGTTTCAATAAATGACCATCCATACAGTATAAATTCTGGGTATCTCTTGTTCTTTGAAATCACAATAATGGGGAAGACTGCTGACTTGGCAGTGATCCAGAAAACAAACATTGACACCCTCCATAAAGAGGGTAAGTCACAGAAGGTCATTACAGAAATGTGTGGCTGTTTACAGAGTGCTGTATCAAAGCAAAGTTGACTGGAAGGAAGAATTTGGGTAGGAAAAGGTGCACAAGCAACAGGGATGACTGCAAGCTTGAGAATACTGTCAAGCAAAGCTGATTCAAAGACTTGTGAGCTTCACAAGGAGTGGACTGAAGCTGGAGTCAGTGCATGAAGAGTCACCACGCTCGCTACCAAGCCATTTCTGAACCGGAGACAACGTCAGAAGCGTCTTACGTGGACTGTGGAGAAAAAGAACTGGACTGTTTGTCAGTGGTCTAAAGTCCTCTTTTCAGATGAAAGTAAATTTTGCATTTCATTTGGAAATCAAAGTCCCAGAGTCTGGAGGAAGAGTGGAGAGGCACAGAATCCAAGCTGCTTGAAGTCTAGTGTGAAGTTTCCACAGTCAGTGATGATTTGGGCTGCCATGTCATCTGCTGGTGTTGGCCCACTGTGTTTTCTGAAGTCCAGTCAACGCAGCCATCTACCAGGAGATTTTAGAGCACTTCATGGTTCCTTCTGCTGACCAGCTCTTTAAAGATGCTGATTTCATTTTCCAGCAGGACACTGCCAAAAGCACCAAAAGTTGGTAAAATGATGGTGTTGGTGTGCTTGACTGGCCAGCAAACTCACCAGACCTGAACCCCAAAGAGAATCTATGGGGTATTGTCAAGAGGAAAATGAGAAACAAGAGACCAAAAAATGCAGATGTGCTGAAGGCCGTTATCAAAGCAACCTGGGCTTCCATACCACCTTAGCAGTGCCACAAACTGATCATGCCGAATTGAGGCAGTAATTAAAGCAAAAGGAGCCCCTACCAAGTATTACTTATACAGTAAATGAACATACTTTCCAGAAGGCCAACAATCCACTAAAAATGTTTTTTTTTTATTGGTCTTATGAAGTATTCTAATTTGTTGTGAATTGGTGGGTTTTGTTAACTGTGAGCCTAAATCATCACAATTAAAAGAACCAAAGACTTAAACTACTTCAGTCTGTGTGCATTGAATTTATTTAATACACGAGTTTCACAATTTGAGTTGAATTACTGAAATAAATGAACTTTTCCACGACATTCTAATTTATTGAGATGCACCTGTATATATATGGGTCAAAGAAGAAAAAGGGTTTAAGCATAAAAACAAAAAGTGTAATACTGCTTTAATTGTTGTTGTCCCCCCCCCCAAAGAAAAATTAAATTAAATTAAATAAAATTTAATTGCAATTTGGTTTTTGTTTTTCTGAGCAAAAAATAAATATCATACATTTTTCCCTGATTTACAGAAGACACCTACTAAAATGTCATTCAGTGTAACAATCTTGTCAGGCATATTTACAACAAAAATCAATTTATGACATTAAAAGACTAATTACTTTCACCTCAAATACTAATTAGCTGCAATTTTACATTTTTAAAATTTGCCACTATCCTGGGTTTTGCCTATTTGTCAGTAAGAATTTTTTACTCATTTAAAACACAATAAAACTTAATATGCTCCCTTATTCTTTTATATATTTTAATATGTACAAGTCAAAATAAGCATGTTGTTTGATTCTTTTACATAAATATTGTGTTACACTGAATGACAATGTAACATTATTTCAACCAAATTTTGACATCAAAATCCAAAAGTACAAAAGTGAGGCGAGAAAGCATCAGTATCCATCCATCTGTCTTCTCCTAGTTGTTACCTACCAACAGGGGTAAACAGCTGCCACTCTGATGACACAAACACATGGTGCACTCTCAGAAATAAAGGTAAACTGTCACTGGGGCAGTACCAGGGCCTGAATTTTGTTTTGGAAAATGGGGGGAATTCCCACTATAGGTAACTTTTATTAGGGGAGATTTTTTTTAAAATTTGAGTGAGGAGTTGGGGGATTTTTTAGACATATTTTTAAACTACAATCATCTAACTTTTCAAAAAGAACTCTTTTATACCTTTCAATATGTACCCTTTAAAAATGTCTAACTTTTGAAAAGGTACCACCCCAGCTTTTGAATCTTTATTTCTAGAACAGAGCAGAGCTGGGTAGACTACTTACAAATTGTAGACCATTACTAAGTACAAATTACATAATGAAAACTGTAGTTAGCAATGTAATCTAGATTACTCATTTTAGGTAATGTATTCTGACTACTGTTTAGATTACTTTATATCTCACTTGTTTAAACTTACCATTAAACGTACCATTTTGTTATAAAAAAGCAAAGAGATTGAAAAAAATATTATATCAACATCATAAAATGCATTAAATATTACACCATTACACCAGGGTTTCCTAAACTGGACTTAATGTAAGAACTGCAGTGGGTTTCTGAGTTGATAAAAAGCTAATATTTAAATTTAAATAAAAAAACTCAAATAAATTAAACTCTTGAAAACTAAAAATAGAAATATTTAATTTGTTAACCTGCATGCCAGTGTAACCATTAAGTGAAACTGTAAACATGTGACTGTTGTTAAATGATTGAAATATTAACTTAATTTCAAGTAAATATTTCATGTCAAAAGGGGTTTGGCTGACAAAAATGCATTATGTGAACAAACATTAATAAACATGAAAACAACAATGACATTACACACCTAAAGTCTGTAATCTAATTATGAGCATTATAAAATGTAATATACTCTAATTACAAGTACTTCATTTTTGGAATCTGATTACGTAATCCAGACGAATCCTGAACCTTGGTGCACACCAATTGGAAAGATCTCAGTGTGTGAGACGGAAGAATTCCTGGCACTGTTTTGACTCCTTTACACATTATATAAGCTCTTTGTGAGTTATAAGCTGGCATACACATACAACAAGCTGATTTAGCCCAGCACAAAGCAGTTTTGGATGTTTGGTAAGGTTGCAAAATATACCTCATAAAAGCTGCCCAATCAAGGACCAGTTGCATAAACTTAGCCACTATAGCTAAGACTGCCGTAAGAACTAAGTGTTGTAAGAACTAGTCTGACCAACTAGCAGATAGCCAAGGGGTCTTATTTTTCAGACCAAACTACTTTTTATGTAACTGACTCACAAAAGTTATGACCAGTCTTAAAGAAAAAAGCAGATGACTAACGTAAGACTAATATAAGCCTTTATGCAACCAGCCCCAGATTGTGACCATATGTATCCTTGTGCCTTTTGTTTTGTATCTTTAGGTCAGTTGTTAAAAATGACAGCGTGAATGCTACGTGAAGCAGGACTCAGTCTATCTTTTTTTTTTTTTTTTTTTTTTTTTTCGGTCTGCACCAAAAGGACCGGCCTACAAGTTTGAACACACCCTAAATGACTCCTGCATACGTCACTAGAGAGAAAAGACTTTGATTAAATGTTAATGTAAATGTTAATGTAAATGTTTTTTTTTTTTTTTAATGAATAGATATGGTGAATTTTCATTTCATGTCAGCTTTAAACACCTCATATAAGCCTAAATAAATCTGAAACTGAAAGTTAGTTTATTGAATAAGACATCAAACGCAGTGTGTACTAACATATGCAAGCTAAGTTACTACTGGTTTATTGGTTTTCAACATGGAATGTTGTTGCACATTAAATCTTTTTTTAGAAAGCGCCCAAACCTAAATTTCCCTCATGAAAAAGTGCTACCTATTAAGTTTCTGCTGCAGGCCTGTTTTGGCAAGGCAGCTCTCAAACACATAGTAGCATCCCATTTTTAGCTGGCTCCGAGAGCAGGAGTTTTCCAGCTAGGAAAGGTCAAAGTAAAAGAAGGGGAACATCTGTATCCTGGCCCTCTCTCTCTCTCGCTCTCTGTGGGCTCATTCCAGTCGGAGACACGTCCTGGGAGGTCTGCCAGCCCTTAACCTTTTATGGACCTGAAGAAGCATCCACTGCTTAGCCCAAACTCAGTTCTGACCTATTTCCACATCTGTGCTTTCATTACAGACAGATGTCGCAGTCCTGACAGCAGACCAGTGACACTAATATCCAAGAATGTGTTTATTAAATGTTGTTAATGTTTTTCCGTTAGTTTTTTCGTTCGGGTCAAGTAGTACCACGGTGGAGCAACAATTTCAAGAGAATCTTGCTAAACAGGTTTTCTAAAGTCAGTATGCTTATAGCAGCTTACCTGAATAATGACACATCCTGTTTAATAGCACACACATTTAACTCTATCGTTTCCTGAAGTATTGAGATTTGTCACTACAAGGGTTAGTACATTCTAGACCTGTTGGGACGTTGGGAATTGGGAAGTCGTAATTATGACGCAAGTCTCTTCGGAGCAAGATGGCGATTTAACTTTTCTACAAATAATTCAGCATGATTTTAAAACTCTGCTTCTACAAAATGATGAACAAAGATGTGCATCAGTATGTTCTTTGCTTATATTTTTGTTCAATGTATGTTTGGTAAATTGAATCAATATATAAATTGTAATGGTGCAACACTTGTATTTTGAAGCAACTTCGTTTTATTGTTAATTGGGAAAAAATAACTTAAATTTTAACAAATTTACAGACACAGAGTGTCTCAACTATTCAACTATTTTCTCACTGACACGCCCCCAACTTGGAAACTGGTGTTCACGTGCATTCAACTCATAAATTCAATCTTTCCAACATGACTTGAACGAACCATATGCACATCATTCATAACACTGGCCATGTGCTCACATATTAAATATTTGCGTAAAGCATGTTTCTGGCTTTGCGTTCAAATGTCTGAGCCATTAAACAAGATGTGTTATTACTGAGGTAATTTGAAATAAATATACTGGTTTTAATGAAGTTGCTTAGCAAGATTCTCCTCTTTTTTTTCATACAAACTGTTCAAACTAATGGTATTTGAAAGGGGAAACTTACCATAAAAAACATTTTCACTTAATGTACTATTGTAGTTAGTAACATAATCCATTACATTGCACATTTTAGGTAATATAACTACTTTTTTGATTACTTTTAGATTACTTTTTGTTTAAATGAACTGCATGGGGTTTGTGAGTTCAATGAAAAGCTAATAATTAATTAAACCATAAAAGTGTAAAATTAAAATAAGTCAGTTTAAAATAGCAATCAAAACAAAACACTTACAAAAAAAAAATGTATATTTTATGTTTACCTGCATGTCATGTTACCATTAACCAACGTTAGAGAACTGTGAACATGCAAAGTTGATATTTAATTATTAAAATATTTATTTTAAAATCTCGGGGTATTTCAAGTAAATATATTAGGTAAAACAAGTTTGGAAATGCCTGCATTACAAGTACATAAGAAATAATGTGAATTTGTGCATTTGAATGTGTTTGTAAGATAAAATACGTAATCATATAATCACAATATGTAATCGTGTAATCAACAAAAAGTAACTGTAGTCTGATTACGAATATTTTAAAATGTTATTCAATCTAATTATAAGTACCTAATTTTTGGAATCTGATTACGTAATCCAGATTACATTTTTATGACTTTCCATAATTTCAATTTTATTGAATTCCATATTCCATGACATGTCCAGGCCTCGAAATCACAATTTTAAAGTTCCCTTATATTTACAGGTGTTCCAGGACCGTGGGAACATACAAAACTAACACAAAGAGCTGTGCCTACACTGCACGCTTTTTAAAACCAACGAGCCTCTCACTGCTCACTGTTTCAACGTAAAGAACTTGTTGATCAACATGGGCCTCCGAGTTTCTACACAATCCTAATCAACATTAAAACTAGCGAAACCACAGCTGCGATACATTGAAGTGCGTGTGAACGAACTGAACTTGCGTGTTAAATCGCGTCAAATTCAGCTGTTTGCGATTGTTCACAGGAACCCAGTGAGAACGATACAAGCTGCCAGTGCCACATCAGCGAGCTTTTAAAGCTATATACAACGAACAAAAACACTTAAAATAGCACAGAACTAGTTTACTATGGTAGAAAACGTGAATAAAGTAAAAAGCTCCTCAGCACCTCATTTACTAATAAGTTTAGATTAACTTATTGCCACTACTTCAGGCCAGCAGCAAGTTAAATCACTTTTAATACTTTCTGTACTGACATTTTAAATAGAAGTGAAAAACATTTACCTCTTTTGTGTAAAGTCGCAAGGAAAATCCGTTGAGCAGCTGTCAGTAAGTTCGTTGTCGTGCTAGTAGAGAGTGAACAAAAAGACTAGAGCAGCAGCAAAAGAAACCCCTTTTAACCCTTTACTGCCCTGCCCTGCTGAACACAGGTTACCATGGTGACCACAGTTTCCGCCAAAGTCAGAGCTCTGCCATAACCGTTAGTTATTTTCCCTACTGTAAAGTAATAATTTATAAATTGAAAGGATATCCTTCAAATATTGTTTTCAGGATTGTTCTGTCAGTTTTATTACATATTTTATGACCTCTCTTTTTATTGTCTTAACTGTTATTTGCGAAGAAACTCATTCCACCACATCCTAAACCATGTAGGCTATTGGGTTTCTGTTTTACAGCTTTATGGAACGGAAATATGGTAATAAAAATCCTCATTTTATGCATCACACACACACACACACATGGGCTTAATCTGCATGATGAACATTAGTTATGCAACTCTTAGCAATTAAGTTTCTATCCAGGCATAAATTTGTTAGTAGAACAGCTGTGCTTAAACTCATTTTTCAAGTAACTTGTCTGAGCCTGTTAGGTTAGTGTTACGAATTTATATCAAATTTGAGTCTTTTTCAATCTGTTAATGTATTAACCGTGGTTACAATTATTCATGAGATTGTACAATGCATTACAAGGCATAATTAATATTTTTATCATGCATTATACATTTAAGTAAAGTGTTACCAGAATTTATTTTCATAATGTGTGGATTAAATCTCCTTGAGGAGGATTATTCATTCAAACTGTGCTTAAACTCTTTTTTTCAAGTATGATACCTGTCTGAGCCCTTTGGGTTCGGGTTACGAATTTATATCAAATTTGAGTCTTTTTCAATCTGTTAAGTGTTAATGCCAAACACATTTTCATTAAAAGAGTCTCCCTAAAATTGTTACATTAATGTCATTTTCTATGATAGTTAATTCCTAAGAGCTGGAAGTGCTGAAGTCTGATCCCATTATTGCCACAATGCAAATAATCAGTAATGGAGTCATGTATTGTTTTGACAACACTGCCATCCACTGGTCAAAAGAGGGAGAAAAAAATTAGGTAACACATTACTTAAGTTAACCCTTTCCTCTCTGGTGTATTGATTTCAAAAACAAGTTCAGAACATGAATCTTGAGTGTTTTAGCTTTCAAATGATGTATAGTTTATTTATTGAATTATTATTTTTTTTTTTATAAAACAAAGGTTATTAAAAAGAACAGATGAGGTGCAGGTTAAGAGGTTAAAGACTTGTGTATAATGCTTTATAAAGGGTTATCAGAGGGTATAATACATTATAATAATTAATAACGTGCGTTGTAATACATTATTTCTTGTCGTAAATAATTATAACCAAATTTAAAATGCATAGTGTAACAATGAATTGATAAGTGTTGTAATGTATTAACTGTGGTTACAATTGTTCATGAAATTGTACAATCCATTATAAGGTGCATTACAAGGCATAATTAATATTTTTATAATGCATTATACATTTAAGTAAAGTGTTACCAGAATTTTTTTTCATAATGTGTGGAATTAATCTACTTGAGAAGGATTAATCATTCAAAAAGACCAAAAATTAGACTAAAAGGGTAAAGATTAAATAAAACCTCAAGGCATTACAACTAGGCCTATTATTACATATAAAATATTCTAAGCTTCTGGAGCTGCATTTTCTGGAAATTTGAAACGGCAATTAATAAATCTAACTGTATATTTAGTGTAGTTGCAGTAAAATAGCTATGAAAAGGACATTTAAGTACTTATACAAGTATTCAAGGGGGTACAATATTCTAGGAAAAACTTAAAAAACAGTTCCTAGAATGTCTTTAATGTGTTACAATGTGCCAAGGTCAAACTGTTTAATTCAATAGCTCCAGGCAAGTTACGATTTCAACACACAAACTGTTGTACAGGTGCATCTCAATAAATTAGAATGTCATGGAAAAGTTCATTTATTTCAGTAATTCAACTCAAATTGTGAAACTCGTGTATTAAATAAATTCA
>JAFVLL020036771.1:16080-36224 GCA_021397915.2 Tor tambroides | reverse complement strand
CGATTCGCACGGGATTAAGATCACAGACAACCTCGGCAATTATTACAAATGACTGGAGGTCACCAGGTAATACTAATCCCGTGCGAATAGGGCTTTGGATGACTGCGGGGGGGTTATAAAGGGTTGGGGCATATTGAGTATGTGGGAGAATGGAAAGCACACTAGTGACAGACCCATTCCGCACTGCACTACAGAGGCTGTGTAGGAAAGCTTACAAGAGCAACTTGGGCTGCTTGATTGAAGATTTCAATTATCAAACAACAAATTCTGTAGTTCACCCATCTTTACATACTTATGAGAAGCACTTATAAACTCAGGATGAGGCCTTGTCTCGACCACCGCCAGGACCCAACAACAAATGCAAGGTCCAATAAGAGCGGGGGTCGAGGTTTTCTAGCACTGGCATTTGAACATTCCAGTCAGACATACAACTGGATGCAGATACCAACAGTGCTGACTCATGTTATTTCTAATAAACCACTATAACATTACAAACCTTTAATATACCACCAATCATCAAAAAAGGGTGGTGCACCTTCTAGTGGACATCCTTCAGATCACACCTACAAAGTGGAAATGTACAGAAGTGAGATGTTGCTCTTCGCTATGTCTTACAAATTAAGGTACATCCTTTAAGCTCATTGATTGTACTGCAGTGTTTTGCCACAAAGCTAATGATATTAGCAACATGGGTAAAGCGATACTACAGACTTTATCTCCGAGGCATTTCCAACGACTAAGCTCTACTGAGAGGGGCAAGTCGGGATAGACCTCACTTTAATAAATCAGTTTTCCAAAAAGCATTACGGATAAAATGAAACCAGATATACAACAAACGTAAAAAAATCCTAAGAGTAACATTTACCATTAAGACAAGCTTCCTCGGGTGCAAATTATGCATTTTCTGCATTCATTCACAGGATTGTGTTCTGAAGCCTGAAAGCAGAGGGAAACATACAAAAAGCATGTGTCTACATTTGAAGAGCAAATGTCTACATTTTAAGCATAACAAAAGGGAGCTTGAGTGTTCAGAAAGGCACATCCTCTTTCATAGTTTATAAGAGCAGTTGAACATTAATGCCAATCATCATTACAAAATTCTAGCAATTCATCATTATTCCAATAAATTCTTACCGGATTGCTCGGTCCGTTCACAGGAGGACCATTAATGTCATCCGAAACCTGAAAGCACACACACCTCATTTGATATTACACGTAAATGATATAAAAAAAAATTTAAAAAAAAAAAAAAACAGCACCATTTTCTGTGGTAAAAATGTCTCTTCTCAGAAGTAGCACTGTTATTTGGTGGCCACAACAGTGAGTTGCAAGAGAAGGGAATTGTAATTTTTGCACAGCACTAGTTCCTAAGCCCATTATGACTAGACCGTGACTAGTACTATGCACTTACTTTCTAAAAAGCAATCCAAACCACTTACCATACTGAATATGTCGGTTACTACACACTTCAAACAACATGGATATGCCTAGGAATTCCCTGTTGCGAGAAATAAAAGAAATTAGTCTTCAAATAGTCCCAAATTACAACAGAGATATATTGGGAATATTCCAGGTCTCATTGTCATCACTGCAACGATTCTACAATGATGAAAGCAAACCTGGTGTTATTCTAGCCAAGCCCATAGAGGAATTTGCCCTATTTGAGAAATCCCGCTTGTGATGATCTGCTTGGCAATCTACGAGATCCGGTCAATCTAACATCCGGACCAAATCACACACAATGGATCAATATAGTGAAATATAATTAATGCACTTCACTATAAAAGTAATCTGAGAATAAAGAATTTTCTCTATGCACACGAGTCTGCAGGAGTATTCACCACGTGGTGTAGACTACTATTCGCGTATAAGAACGTATAAAAGTCTTTGGGTTAAACCTATTTAATGTTAGCATAAATTAAACTTAGGAGAAAACAACCTAAATAACTGAAATGCTGAAATAACAGATACAGATATTAAAAAACAAGTACCTGGTTTTAAGCCAGACTTCTTCGCACACACTCGCAGGCGGTTTGAAGCAGAGAAGGACACCGGAAGAAGAGCGCCACATTTTATATCTGACTTCACGACATTTTACGGCTCTACGCTCTCCTCTTCGTTTCCGTGGTAACGTTAAACAATTAAAATCGAGAAATGTATTTAGAAATATTAAACTGGACTAAAGCTCTAAGTATTTGAGAAAAATACCTTTTAAGTAAACGATGTTACTTTTATAGTTTTACATGTTCAGCTAAACGTGTGTTGAGAGATTTAATTTATAAATTGATTATTCCTCTGTTCAACAGAAAAATAATCTGTTGTCCATCTTTGTTTTTGTAATTTTTTAAATTTTTATTAGAAGGAAAACATTGTTCTAATAAAAGCAATCAAAACTCTTCAGTTGTTTGTTCATTAATAGTTAATAATAATAATAATAATATATGTTGGAAATAAAATAAAATGCGAGACACGTGACCTCAATCACTAATTTTTGCGCCAGTAACGTTATATTCACGCGAGTACACTTGACCCTTACTAATCTGTGTGACTGGCTTAGTATTCTTTCATTATGGGGAGTTGTCTGTCAAGAAAAGAGATCCCTGATGAAATTTATAGATATTGGTCTGCTGTAGCATCTTCTCTTCGCCTTGGCTGGCTTGGGACGAATAACGTGAGGACGGTTAGTGTTACTAACGTTAGCTAATTAAAGCCAGAGCCGTTGAGTTTCTTAAAGCAAAGTAGAGTAATTTGTTTATTATTGAACAAACGTGGCTAGTATGCTGATTGTAATAATTAAGTTGGTAGTACGTCAGAGTTAGTATCACTAGGTGCGTGGTGATATTGAACAAACAGTTTGTAAAATAAAATCTTCATTTTGTCATCAAGTAACTGGCCACCATTTTCAAATTGCTTTCTTTAATTTAGGAGATGAAAGCGTGCCAGCTTGCCCTTTTCCCTAATCTGTTGAACTCCTCAGCTGTAGAAGATGATATTCTTGGCCTGGAGGAACATCTACGAGAGGTACTGAATCCATGTCTCTAGAAATATCAACATGATTGCTTGTTTCCCGTCATGTCTGTACTAGTCTGATGTGCAGCAGAGTAAGTGTACCCTTCAATCTCACTTTTGATTGCTATTTTCTTGTTATATAAGTTAGCTCTGTATGTAAATTCCATTTTAACCAACTATCTATCTATCTATCTATCTATCTATCTATCTATCTATCTATCTATCTGATATTGAAAAAAAATCAAATCCAAGTATTAATACAAATAATATTTATTTGTAATTATTTTTTTATCAGTGTCAAAGTAAGGAAATAACTGACATATCAAAAAAAGGTGGCCTTAAAGGATATACCCACCCTAAATGTTTATTTTTGTATTTTTCTTATGATAGGGTGCTGATGCCTCAAGTGGTGATGAGCGCGGTCGGACGCCTCTACATGTGGCAGCAGGAGAAGGCCATATAAACGCTGTTCGATTCTTGCTACAGCAGGGAGCAGATGTGAATGTCACTGACTGTTATGAAGAAACTCCACTTCGAGATGCTATACGCTGCAAATACTTGTCACATTTGTGTGCTTTACTGGATATACACTGCATACTAAGGTCAGAAATTAACTTTTCCATTAGGGGGGAATATTTGCAGTTTTGCATTTTTTACCTTTATATGGGCAATTTTTATAATTATCTTATTAAATGTATCAGCATTGTTTTTTTTTATATTAGCTAAATTTAATGAATTACTTAAATATATCAGAATGATATAAAAAAACAAAAGCCATCTTTTTACTGCAAAACTTGGACAGAAACTGCATCTGACATGGCATTTACATTTATTTACAGACTGTTTAATGCTGCTCAAATGTGGCTTACGTGTATTTGTACTACAAATACATAATATACAGTAAATGGCCCACATAAAGGATATAAATAATAAAATAAAAAACAAACAAACAAAACAAGCCAAAACAAAACAAAAAACAGGAACTCCTTACATGGTAGGGCTGCAATTATATGATATTAAATTTTTTTTGTTGATTATTGCTCTTGATAATGTAAAACAGATTATTAATAGACTACATACAAAACATGTTTTTGTGTTTGGGGAAACAGCCCATCATATTCTGGATACACAGCTTAGAACATTTATAAATGTTTATTGCTTTTTTTACATTATAAAATCAAGACTTTATTTTGGTTATTGTAGTAGCTTGAAAAACAAAACAGCTATTTAAACTGGGAGTAAATTATTTAGAGAAAGCAAGCATAAAACACTGAAGCACTCTGCGTCTAACACAAATTATGCACACTTGAAAAAACTCCTTTTATAATCATTGGAGCTGTCTACACTGTGAAATGAATTTCTTACATTGAATTTGCACTCATGGTTTATGATGAAAAAATGTATGAGTGTGCAAAATTCAGTCAGTGATTGGCCACTGCATTCATAAGTTCAACCGAAACGTGTGATTGGTTAAAATGCTGCCAAAAACGCATAAAAAGAAATGTGATGCAATGTGTACAGATCTAGATGTAATGCCACAGTCACCACTTTTCACATTTCACTTTAATCGCAACAGAAATTGTGCAGGGGTATATTTTTGCCCCAGTCCCCTGTTAATTTCCGACCCTGTTGCATGCCCACGTTTACTGATTAACCTATCAAATCACTAGGAGTTTGGAGGTGGTGGAGCTGTTAATTTCTGCAGGTGCACGTTTGGAAAAATCCTCAGAGGAACTTGGGGTTGAGATGTGCTGGTAAGTGGGATTATGTTTTTACACAGAAGTTAATTTGACAAAAGAGGGCCTTGATAAAAGGTGTCAATCTGACGAGCATGTTAAAGTTAATAGCAATAATTGTAGTCTTCTCTATGGATTGTGCTTTTCAGTCTTGCATTCCTTGGAGACACAGAACAGATGGAGGCATGGAAGAAGGGTGGAGTCAGTTTTAACATTTCTGATGCTAACGGTCGAACTCCCTTACATGTGGTGAGGTTTTCTCAGACATGTTAAGTAAATGTTGTTCTTCTGATAAGCGTCAAAGCCTGGCTCATCTTTCTTCATTTGCTTTAACAGGCGGTGTGTACCAATCAACCTGAAATGGTGAAGTTCTGTAGCCGCAATGGATCGGATCTTGAGGTATGGACACAGAGTTTAAAACACAGTGGGTCATCTCTCAAAAGTTTGGACACATACATTTTTTTGGTCAATATTTTAGAATAATATCAAGTCATCAAAACACTTAAGATGCATGCTAGGTTTTCTAGTAGTCTTAAGGCGGTTCCCATGTGCTAGGCACTGCTGACTGCTTTTCCATCAACTCGTCCAATTCAACAAATGGAAATTAAATTACAACTATTTTGTTGCGAAAGTCATACTGCATGTATATTTATATCGTCTACAAACAAATATCAAGCATTTAAGCAAAGCTCTTCAATCAGAGGGTTTTAAGGTCATGTGAAAGCCAGATGTGTCCTTACTTTTGGTTCTGTAGGGATATAAATGCATCACTGTACCTGTATTAAAAACAACATTATTTCAATCTTCCCTGAAATGACAACAAAGAGACAAGTTCAACAACAGACCTATAGATGATGCTCAGAGACTAGGCTTACAACACATGGTGGAGCTGTTGCGTTATTAGGCTCACTGGCTGAACCAGGCCACAGATGGCTGAAAGCCCAGAACAGTGAGGAACAGCAGATGTCTGTACTTTTAAGAGAATTTAAAGTTCTCTGTCATTGATTTTTCCAGATCCTTTTAATGCAAAAAGGAGTTAATTCCAATTTTTAGAAAGCATTATTATAGAAAGAATGGAGGAAGTTGTACATGTATACTTTCTTTTAGATTGTTTTGGCTAACTAAAATAGGTTAATGAAACAATAAAACATTCCTAACATTATTTTTTAAAATCATTTTTATTCAATATTCTGTGTTTTTTTAATTTTTTTAAAGCAGAGTTCTTCCAGTTTGATAGTAATGTCGGAGACAAAAAGAGGTGAACTCATTTTCATTTTTCTACTTTATTTGATATGGGTTTCCAGTTCTGAACATGTAAATAGCAAATATCATTCGCCATAGTAAAAAACACACTCTAGATATAATACTTGAACAGTTTTCAAATTGGACAAAAATGAAAGTAAACAACAGATTCTGGTGTCTGACAGCACTTGATAATGACATTATAATTAAACCCTCAGTGCTTTCAGTGGTTCATTATATTTCTACAATATTTTCACTTCATGGTGGCTTTTAACAACATAAACGTGACATGCACAAAAATGAACACGGATGACAAAACACGAGGTGTTAAAGATCTTATAATATGGTTTAAATAAACATTCAAAGAACGCAGGAGCAATTTAAGATGTACGAGTGAGGCAGCAAACAAAGCCGATAGCCGTTTCTTTTTTAGTCTGAATGTTTAACACTGCCAGATGCCAGAATCTGAAGTTATACAAGCATCCTCCACCTCAGCCTTGCACCCATGCCATCAACGGCACTATCACACAGTGTAAGGATACCCACAATGTGTCTTTAAGAGGCATATTCCAAGAGACAATGTTTTAACAGTGTAACACAGACAAGAATATAACTATGCCATATGTATTGTATTGTTTCCATATTAAAAGCTAATTTCAATCTAGGAATCTCTGTAAAGTGAGTGGTGCAAAAACACACTGTTACAAAAGAAAAGGCACGATAATTCGGCCATTCGGTGCAAGATTAAGGTGAACCAGGAGGAGAAATATATTGACTTCATCAGAGAACCACTATAATATGCAAACAATTGCCTGAGAGTTAAAATGATCAAAACAAGACAAGATTTATTTTTTGTAACATGCAGTCACATGTCCAGTCAATAGAGCAAACTGACGGGCAATGCGATTAGCGTTCAGAAGTACAAAAACGGTCCGAGAAGGAAGGCTGACATTCCTGTAGCATCCAAGAGCAGGAACTCTCTTTTTACAGAGGAGAACAGCAGTATCAAACATTAAGCAAAGTTATTTTAATGACAGCCCAAGAACATTGCATGCATTTTTATGCCATAGAGTTTGTGTACAAAAGCAAAAAGATTACAAAAATGTCACAGGAGTGGCTTGCACAATGAACTGTGTCAGAGAAATAAGGTTTCTCAGTTGGTGAATGTACATCGTAGGGCTGTAGACAGGAGTTCTCCTTGAAGTTTCAATGCGTTTAATAAATGGCCAACATCTGAAGTCTTATCTCCAATCTAGAGTTTACCTTAATGAATAAAATCTTCTGGTAATGAGGAAAAAAACATAACTGTTAAATATACAGTAATAATATCTACAATACCCACCGACGGCATGCTAAATATGCAATAACACAGAAAGGTTAAAATAATACATTGGTTATAATTTGATGCCACAAAATTAAAATAAACATGTTAAATGACTTTATAACACAGTATGTAAAAAAATATATTTAGTCATCTTTAAAATGCTCAAAGGAAGAATAAGATAAACATGCCATTAATAAATCTCAAAACAATAATTTGTCCAGTCCATTTTTTTTTTTTTTTTGATTTACAGACTGAAGAATTTAGAGTAAAAGATGTTAATGCAATATATGAATTGGGCTTGGGCACAGTGTTTAATCCAAAAATCAATAATCAATCCATAGTATTCATTTCTAGAATACAGTATTTTCAGCATTTGTGTGTGTTCTTGCGTAAACTGTTTTCTCTCTAGAAAAATGGCTATTGAAACTCTGCTGTGTGCTGTCTTAATGTCAATGGCACACTGTTCATTTGCAGTGGGAGTACAGAAACTAAAAGGTAAATTACATTCATTAACTAGGAGAAGGGGCAAGGAAAAACTCGTACAAATTTGTTGGGAGTTTATATTGTAAGAACTACAATTCTTTAACTTCCACCAACCGATATAATCTTCACAATCATCTGTCTGTAAAATACAATTGTGTAGTTTATACCCTGGCCTTAAGAAAGGTTTTGGACTGTAAACAATATTGTTTTGGAAAGTGTATTTTCAGAGCCCCTTTGCTGCCATGATGCACACGCATAATGATACATTTACTGAGAGCTAATGTCTGTAAACAGGATTCTTGAATACACACAAAACCTCAAAGATAGCCAAGAGAATGGAGAAAGAGAGCAGTAGATTGTGGTTAAATATTTGAAAACAGGAACTGATCTCTTGTTGGCTGTTGGAACAACATCTCTCCATTTTCAATGAGGTTGTACAAGCACAGGCTGATTAAAGACCCTTATATAAGCCCAAAAGCCACATCAAGCCACACAATCAAACTGCAAGCTCAACACCAGGAAAAGTACAAGAGATAGAGCAGGTGTGTTATGTGGGAACAGATACTGGCACCCATCTCTAAATCAGTGGACTGTTGGAGTGTTGATCCATCCATCACAGGCTGCTGGGCTTTATATGGACATCATGTAGGAAAGGGGCGGGGCATTGGTGCATCCACTGGAAAGAGAACCTCTCAGTCAGTGTACCCTGAACCAGGGAGTTCATTGGTTAACGTGTGCCAGCGCTCGATTTTCTTGTCCTTGTTTTTCAGACAGTCAAACCAGTGTTTTAGCCTCTCGCCATTGGCATTTATACCTAAAGAGACTCCACCTGGAGAAAGGGTGGAAATGTTCATTAAAAAGGCTAAAAACCCCCTCCAAAGGTCAATAGTTCCCCATGGGATTCAGGCCTCAACTATTGTATATAGATGACCTGCTGGAGAGAATTTCAGGCCAGTTGACAAAACTTGCCCAATTGACCCTTCGCATGAAGTTTAATTGACGTGCGATCCGACCAATCATAATGCAGAATCTGCCATTTTGTCTGACAAACCAACCAGACAGGATAGTTACTAGATTAACTTAGGTGGACTTGAACTTGAAAAATGGTGTGTATTGACATCTTTCTGCAGTTGAAACAAGATACGTTCTGATGTTCATTCATGTTTATTTCATGCTATAACTAGTAAAGAGGAAGAGATGATCAGTTCACGTGCTGCTTGAACTGAGGTGCTGCAGTGATCTGTTATGACACATTAAAGAGCCACAAAACTATTTATTGTTTGAATTTCTTACAAAATTTGAAAGCTGACACTTTGTTTCTGCTCTGTCGTCAGTTTCCTCTTTGCTCTGCTATGTATTTTTCACTGCATGAGAACATGATGTGTAGTGTGAGAGTGACATGGCTTGTTGGACACAGCAACAGTAACTAAGGGGGCCGGGTCATTGCAAAGGGTCAATTTTAAAATTTAAAATTTTGTCATTTTGTAAGAAATTTAAACAAATACCATTTTGTGGCTCTTTAATCTGCTGTGACAGAAGAACCGATCATCTCTTCCTCTTTACTAGTTATAGCACAAAATAAACATGAATGAACATCAGAAGGTATCTTGTTTCAACCACGGGAAGATGTCAATACACACCATTTTTCAAGTTCAAGTTCACTGAAGTTAATCTACTCTCCCGTCTGGTTTGTTTGTCGGACAAAATGGCAGATTTGGTGTCGCCTGTCAATCAAACTCCCTGTGAAGGGTCAGCTGGGTCAGCATGTTACATCTTTTGACAATGTACACACATTTTTTAAACTTAAACGTTTGGTTTTCTGTTACATTTTGTTGCTAATTTAGCTTCTCAATCTGTCAGCTGGATGAAATTAAGCAGCTGTCATCATTACATCATCATGATATCAGTACGAATGGGTTGAAAATTGCAAACCAGTCATGTTTTCCCTTGTATTTTCTCTTTCAAGTAATTGTTTATAGCAAAATTATTTGTTGCTGTCTTGGAATTTTCTGTCTAATTATAGTTTAATTAAGTTTTATATTAGTAAATGTTCTTTGCAAATAAAACATTTTCTGAAATATTTCATACTTATGAAAAAAATTGTTTATGGATAATTTAATAACAATAAAAAAAAAATTATACAGTTATAAGAAGAAATGTAAAATGATTCAAATTCAATAGTGAAAATCTGAACTACTGGTCTGACCAGGCAATCAGAAAAAACAAACCAAAAAAAAAAACTTACTACTGAGCTCTGGAACTGTATCTTACATTGTAGAATGAGGTAACATTTGGTACTGCATTCAATAGGTAACATACTGTTATTAACAGATCTTAATGCTAACTGTAAAGTATGTGTAAACCATATTTGTAAATAGTTCCTACCAATGAAATCATTGGATTTGCCAATGTCATAGTCCCAAACAGTCACCTCCAAGGTCTTTTTGCTGAGGTCAGCATACTTGATCTCATAGAAAAACTCCTGTTATAGGGAGAATGGAATTAGCATTTATAAAAAAACAAATGTGAGTTAGAGTCTGTAAATCAGGCATTGGTCAGGTTAATCTTACTTCATTGAATTCGGGGTTGAGGGTCTTCTTTTTGACAGCTGTCTTGTGCTTTGATTTTTTGTTCTCATCTGGCTTGAGATACCTGAAATACATTGGTGATTTTGAGAGAGAGAGAGAGAGAGAGAAAAGAGATGCATTTAGTTTGATCTTTCACTAAAGGTTAAGTTGACTTCTTCCTAGCACAGGAATAATTCTGAAATAATTGCACCTTAGCAAAGGCTTACTTATGATGCACAGTCAGTAAGACTGGGAACACATTTGAAACAAATACAGAATAGTTAGTATGTCCACCAGAGGGCATTGCAGCTCCTGTATATAAAATGTGGAGGGCTGAGAGAAACAGCCAAGAAAGGATAAACAAGGTTCATTGCAGGACATTTCCATCATTTGCTCTAGGAGCATTCTTTAAAAATTGTAATGGAAAAAAAAAAAAAAAAAAAATTAAACAACCTCACTTCACTTGTCTGCTGACTTGGAGGTCATTAAATGTCTCATTGCGGCTCTACTTCTGCAAGCCCTTTTAATGAGAGTGCCTTGCTCTTTTACGAAGACCACCAGACAAGCAGACAGCCAACAGACTGATTAAAGAAGACCCAGGCAGTGAACTCAGCAGCCTAATAATCATAACCTGTGTTTTATTTTGTAAAGGCAATAAGATAAATTCCCTGGGTATTTATGTAGAATGGCATTCTTTATTTTATCCATCTACGAATCAAACAGAATTCATTGAATAATAGAGTAAAAAACTGAAACGAATCAAACAGTGTCTTGTTCAAGATGGTTCAGAGATGACAATAGACATTTAAAGTAAAAGTGAAACTTGTAAAAGGCTCATTTCCCTCTTATTGTAACAGTCTCCCTGGAGCTCTCTTGACAGGGAATGACATTTGCTCCTGTAATGGTGCCTCTGGACAGCTATTTTATTCAGCTTTTCTTGTGGCTAAATGCAGTTGAAGATTAAAATGATAAAATGAATGAAAAAACAATTTCATTTACTTCTCAAAAAGGTGAACATCAAGTGATATCAATCCGTGAAAACTGCTCTGTGCATAGATACGCAAGAAAAACAGAGGAACGACAGAAAGATCTGAAAATTGCAGAACTAATGACACAAATGCACAAGATTTGCACTGTTTGTTGTCACCAGCAGAAACGACGAATGAATAATTTAGTATTCAAAGCTTTGTAGAGTCAGAACCAGACCAATGTTTGTACATTTAAGAAACAAAATCATAGTGCCCCACTGCAGTAATCCCTCTATAAATCGTTGGATTCAGGAAGCGAGGGAGTTGAGAGCTCTAATCCCCTCTGTGCGCTGACGCTGAGATCACTGCTTCATTTCACCCAACACATTCCACTCCTCAAAATACACATACATTTGCATTTCTCCCTATCAAAGACAATTCTAAGCTTATGACATAACTGCTTTGGTACTAATGGTTCAGATGCTTGTGTTTGGCAGGATGAATGGATGTGCTAAGGATTTCCTTACAAACATATATGTGCACATACATACATTTACATTGTAGGTAAATCATTTACCAAGCAATTTATCCAAAGTGATTTAATGGTACATATATTGCAGAGATAATGCCTTAGAAATTTGGGGTTAAGTACCTTGGTCAAAAGCTCATGGCTCACTCCTGTGGGATAGGCTTTATGCGGAACGTTGCATGAACAAACCGGAAAACAATCTCATTGCATCTGCTTGTCTGAGAAAGTGTTAACAGCAGTACAAACTGACAATGATGTTCATCTGTCGTTTTTGGAAGCTCCTTTGAAAGCATCTCTATATTAAATGAACGAGAAAAAAAAAAAAAAAAAAAAGAAGACCTGAACCGCAAGTCACGCAACCTGTTTTACAAAATAGTTTAGGTTTGATGCGCATGACCTGCATTCAAACCCACAACCTTATGGTGTCAACCCAACAAGATACTCCATCCTCAGATAGGAACTTTAAAGTCAACATGAAATGAAAATTCACCCCATTTTAAAATGCATAATTGATCATAGTTTGAACGATTCGTCTGTGCATAGGTTTCAGTATTTTTTTTTTTTTTTTATTTAAAAAAAAAAAAAAAAAAAAACATTTTAAATTTCAATAAACTAAACAGAACCATCTACCATTACTTCCATTTTCTGTGGTATATCTAATCTAAGTAAGGAAAATCTCCCACACATTATTTATAATTCTGACAAAAACATTAATGTATTTTGACTACAATGCATGAAAAGTCTTATTATATCAAATTTGAGTCAAGTCACTTTACTAAATTCAGCAACAAGAAGCTGGATCTGTAATTGACATAGGCTCCATTCACACTGCAAGCCTTATTGCTCAATTCCGAGTTTTGTTCAGATCTGATTTTTTTGTATAGCTGTTCACATTTTTGTGGCCAATATCAGATTTCCAGTGTAAACAGATCATGGTTCTGAACTGACCTGCATGCGCAAAAAAAACAATACGAACAGGGTTGCCAGGTTTTCAAAAAAATCCACCCAACTGCTTCTCAAAACTAGTCCAAAACTAGCCTAATCACATTCTAGTGGTAAATATCGTGTTAGTGGGGTCGCTTCAACCCACAGAGTTGAAAAACATCCTGTGGCAACAGTGAAAAAGTATCTGTAAATTCTGTGAGAAAACTGTGGACTTGGCAACACTTGCGCAGCACGCTGTTATACGGAAGTAAACACAGAGGACATAAAGTAAACGATTGTGTGTTTATTTATTGTGTGATCTGCTGCAGAAGCCAGCTAAATTATGCACAATTATGAAAAATAAAAACAAGGATGCGTTTTGAAACTTTTGTTATACAAGCCCTCATGTTTTGTTTGTGTATAGAGATGTCATTGTTATACTTATGAGTTCTGACACATTACTGTACTTCCACTGACTATCTTTCACAACTGTCTTGATAACTTTAGGTATGTAAAATCTCTGTGACTCCCATGAGCGCAGAATCGTGACAAATGTTGATCTAGAGTGATGTAAAGTCGCATGAATTCCGATATCACTGTTCAATGTTCACACTGCAGTCACATTGCAAACGTCTGACCTGTATCAGATTTAGTACCTCATATGAAAGTGGCACAAATCGGAATTGAAAAGATCTGATTCCATGTGGTTTGTGCTGTTCACAACATCATGAGAAAAACAGATCTGAGCAAAATTCGGATTTGGGCCACATTTGCTTGCAGTGTGAACGTAGCCTCATATGCACGGATCTTCTGTTGGACGTGAAACATTTTCACTAAAGCAATTTATGTGAATTCTGATTATTTTAGTATTCCTGGACATGAACAGTTGGTATTTACCTTTTTGTACAGGAAAGAAAAAGCTATTGTACTACTAGTGAATCTTTATCGGACAGAAAAGACAGATGATAGTGGGAGGAATGACTTACGTTTTAACATAGGGGTCAGAGAAGCCATTGGCATCCATGGCAGCGAGATGGGCACAGCGGATGATGCCCACCACTAAGCCACACTTCTGAGAGCTGTACTTCAGAGAGATCATGATGCGCCCTCGCTCCTCCAGAGACTTGTCATCTGTCTTGTCGATCTGTGTTGAGACACACACACAGACAAATAGAAAACACGGCCGTCAGTCCAGTGTCTAAGAACTATAAAGAAAAGGATGGATGTAGCTTGTACATCATATAAATAAATAAATATAATTGGAAATTCTATGAATCTGATTGCATTAATTATCAGCCCATAAACAGACAGAAATTTCTATTAAAACACAAGTGTTGTGTCCCAGTGGATAATTTATTAATTCGCTCAATTAGTTTCATGCACCACTCTTTCTTTCCAGTGTTTTCTTGTCTAGACATTTTATGGCAATCTCAACTGTTGAGTGTGAGGTAAATCTCTCTCTCTCTCCCGCTCTCTCAGAACTTTGTGGATCCACCAAAGCCGTCAAGCATGAAGTTAATTAGCTGTGGAGGAGGCGTCTCTGTTCATCCCCCACACGCTGCTGTCTCATTTCCGTCCCCACTGGAGATCACACACTCACTCACACACATACATACACACACACACACACACACACACACCCTCACATACACATTGCAGAGTCTCTTCACACAACAAACACGCTTCGTACTGTTTGCCAGCTGGTGGAGTCACTCCCAGGCCTAAGAGCACATCCCAAGTCAGTCTTTGTGTTTAACTTTTGTCACCTCTACCTGTACTGCAGTCCTGAGAGCAGATCCCAGATCAGTCTGTGCGCTAATCTTTCAGGTGGGTGAAGATAATTAATAGATGGAAGTGAATAGAGCTGAAAACTACTTCCATAACTTTTAAAAACTTACTGAGAAATCTCAAAATTGCAGGGTTGGAGAGCATTGCGTACCTGTCAAATGTAATTTTAATGTCTTTTTTTCAATTGAAAGACTGATCAAAATCAGTGGTGCTTATCTTTTTAACACTGACTCATGAAGGCTAACTGAAAGGTAACTTGGAAAAAACTGAAGACTTTTGGGAAACGTTTGTCATTATATAACAGTTTCAGTCCTGTAATTTGATTGACTAAGTGGTGTCCTACAGGACTGATTTTTTTTATACTGTTTTTGTCACTCTGCTTATCTGTGTTTGTGCGTTCCAGGCGCACTGTCAGTCTGTGCATCAGGGGCATTCAGTCCATAAAGCTGTGAATGTTCTGCATACCCAAGACATTTAAAGAATGAGTTCGGGGACTGGCTAAATATTAACATTACTATAAATCCTACTATCACTTGAGGTGAAACATAAGGCTTACATAATGAAATGCTTGGAAAGTATGTAACTCTGTAAATTATTTCTTTGCCAAACAATGGTAATTTTATGCAAATCTGTGCTAGTTATGGAGGTATGGAAGTGTTTAGCTCCAACCATAAATAAACACATCTGAACCAGCTAGTCAAGACTTTCAGACTCAGTAGAAATTTCCAGGCAAGTGATTTGAAGCTGGTTGGAGCTAAACTCTGCAGGATGTTGGCCTTTCAGGTGAAAGTTTGGACACCCCCGGATATGAGTGTGAATCGTCATTATTGTCCAGCATTTTCATTGGTTTGTTGGCAATATGGGTGATTTCATATGTAAGAAAAGCTGTCCATGAATTGCTAGCCCAAACAGAAAAATGCACTGATGCTGCCATATCTCGATTACCAAATTCATTATTTTTTTAAGATTTATTTTTGGCATTTTTGTCTTTAATTTGAAATGAGAGCAAGCATTGACAGGAAGATCCACGAGCCGGGACTCAAATCTATGAGGTTGTCGGCATCGACAAATCACATTTGATAAAAAAAACGAACCTGACTAAATGAACAAAATAGTCGAAACTATATTTTTATGTGCAAAGCAAATTTTTAAAGTCCACTGAAAACTTGTCTTCTCATTTTTGGCATAGAGTATGTTGATGACCGTATTTAGCAACATCCTTGAGCAAACTAATAATAAAAATAAATAGTTCTTTATTGTTATGTTTGTTTTCCCCATGCTTGACAAGTCCTGTGTTGACATGAAATTTCTTAAACCGATTACAGTTATTATGCTGACAACAGGTGTAGTCATGTAAATGCGTTTTCATTTATTGATTGCCATTATGGTCTTAATGGCTTACACCGTGTCTACACCGGATGCAAGCGGCGCAACACGACGTGACAAAATACTATAGAACCATTAGAATCAGTGATGCTGTCTACGCTGGATGTGACGCGACGCGACACGACAAATCCCCGACAGTAAACTGATGCCTCGTTCTATTTATGACATACTGGCACAAAGTTTAGACGATTTTCAATGGATGCTTTGTTGCGTCCAGTGTAGACAGACTTTGGGACAGATTTACTAAACAGGGAAAATTAGCGTTAGAGCGCAATTCTATAAAAGAGCGATGGGAGGGGAAAATTCTGTGTGTGATTTACTAACAATGCGCACATTAAAGAACACAGACGCAGACAGATCATTTCCATAATGATCAGCGCAATCTACCAAGAGCAGCGCAAAATAGCGCCTGCTTTAAGACATGCTATTTTGGCCGTTAAAAATTGCCGCAAATACCAGTAATTTAACGAGCACCAACGTTAGTAAATCGCATTGGGTGATTCATTTTAATAATCTCTTTCCATAAATTTTGCATCTGAAAGGGAAACTCCTACAAATGCATATTCAATAAGGTGAGGCGCAAAAATATCTGTGTCCACGCCTTTTCAGTGCTAATTCTTCACTGAGCGTCTTTAGTAAATCCTGACAGTACTATTTTAATGCCAAAAGACGGTTTGCACTGGCGTACACGGTTAGTAAATCTGGCCCTTTAGCTGTTGTGGCACAGCGCGGCACGACAACTGTCGCGTCCAGTGAAGACACGGTGTTAGGAATAAACTTATCGACATCTAGATTTTTGCCCATTATTAGATTTCGCCTGGCATTTAAACACCTAAACATGGGCTCCTTTAGCTTATTGAAGTGCACAACGTTTTCCCTTCTCCTGCTAGAACACATAAAGCAGTGGTTTGTGCTGATTCTAGCAGAGCTGTGTGATATGAAACAGGAAGGCATTCTTTCTGCAGATTTAAGCGCATTCAGCCAGATCAGGTTTTTCGCTTTAGGGGGGGAGGAAATATATCACAGACTCTGACTCTTTTTTGACCCAAGAAATTATAAAAATGTGTTCTCATCTCGCGCAGCCGAAGAAGTAGTAGAAACTAGTTATAGAAACTGCAAACGTAGAGGAGTATGTACAGGTTTACTGCTGGCATTTTGGCATATCCTGGGCTTTTTAATGCTTTAACATCACAACTAACAAAATAAATAGAATACTTGAGTGGAATACGTGGATGCTTGTGTTTTGACATCACTGGGAAATAAACTGATTTAAAATAATAATAATAAAAAAATAATAAAAAAAACCAGTAAAACTGGTTATTTCAGTAAACTGATTTTTGGTAGTTATCAGCATATGGGTATGAAAGCAAACATGCTAATTGAATCAGTCATTCAACTGATTAATTCAAAATCAGAATCATTAACGAACAAAACACCACAACATTGTGCTGGTTGGAGGCATGTAATGGTTAATTCTGTTTTGACTTCATTTAGAACTCTGTTTGTTAGTAATTAGTAATAATGTATCTAATATTAACTGTTTATTAAACTGTTGCATCCAAGCAATATCACATTACGATCTCATGCTTACAGCCAATTTCCAAAACAACAGCATTCTTGCTCGTGTGATATTGCAGAAGTGTAGGATAGATGTATGACAAGTTATGTACTTATTACATGGCTACTTTGCATATAAGTAAATAACTGGACACAAAATATTGATTTGAATTGGAAACAGTTCCTAGCAAGAGGCTTTAAGATAAGACAGATGAACCATGGAATGTCGAAACTGACCAATCAGAATCAAACATTTCAGAGAGTCGTGTAATAAATAGCAATAAAAGAAAACATTCCATCAGTTCAAGGTTGATTCAATCAGCAACTGAAAATAAGTAGGTTTATATGACCCATCTTTCAAGTAAGATACTCTGATAAAAGATACTATGAGATCAACCCCCACCCATTACCTGCTCATCCTGTCAATCCATGAAGCACTTTGACACAGTAATCATGCCTTAAAACCTACATCTACCACCCTCAAATGAAGAAGACATGCCTACAATGAAGTGTATCGAATTGCTTTCCTCAACATTTTCTTTCCTTTCCTGCCAGACCATATAAAGCAGTAGTTTGTGCTGATCCAAGCAAAGCTGCACACAGGTACTGGCGAAAGACTTCCTGCTGAGCTATAGCTTTAGTTTGTTATTGGAGTATAACATTTCAGGTACAAGGATAATTTATGGTCCAGGTAGTAACATGTGTGGGACTGTGCCCCTCATACATTCATGGTTGTGTATTTCCAGTGAAACAAAATCATATTCCCTTGAGGATATGGCAGGTTCTGAATCAAGCGTTACAAGCTGCAATAGTTAAGCCGTTTTCTTCCAGCAGCAAGCAGCCTATAGCTTTATCGCATTGTATTGTTTGTTGGTGTTTGTAAGCCTGTCATGTTTGTCTGAGATAGTTGATGGATGTGAGGATGTTGCTCCAATGATAATTGATTTCTAATTAATATGTTGATTCTAATGAGTCACTTTGGACGTCCTAATCAATTTGATATCTGAATCTCCTTATATAGCTTTCAAACTTCCCTCAATTTCTCCATCACTCACAGACAACCACACTGATGATTAGCACAACTGAGCTCCTTCCATCATCAGACTGATTCATTTCCAAAGATGAACTCTAAAAGACTGTAACTCACAGGAAGTTGTTTCTCCAAACAGTTACTGAAGTTCTTAGTCTGGTTGGGTTTGAGTTTCTTCAAGGGGATTCGGGTTTCACCAATGAATTCGTTGTGGCGGAATTTGTCCTCGTCACACACTGAAATCCTAGATGAAAACAAAAGATTGACAGTATGAGTTCTGGGTTGTAGACTTGATGTGTAAAGGAATTATGCAGCTAGTGAGAAGACTTTCATCACCATGTTAATCTGATGTACCATTTCAAAGCTTTCAAAATACATTTTTTTTATCTGCTCTGACCCCGTCTGAACCTACTAATAACATCTGTACTCCGTTCAGTCAAAGAAATATATGGAGGAGTACATATCCACGTATCCAATCAAGTGTTGAAGGCAGGCATTACAAACTGATTCCCCACCACCTGTGCTTCATAACAGTTTTGAAAAGCACTTATTCTCTGTCAAATACATAGTGTGACCGGAGCCAATTATTCGGTATATCCCATATATTTAGAATCCATAGCAGAAGCTCCATGGGAGGATCTTTTTACTATGGATGTTCATTTGCATTGAGCTTGCTCACTGTGAAATGAGTTTTCTGTGCTATTTGCAGTATCGGCAAGAACCACTTGTGGGGGTAGGAACAAAGGCACGGCTTCTTTTAGTTTTGCACAGGTCAATAATAACATTTGACAGATGAGTAATTCACACAGGAAAAAAGAACTTACTGCTGACATCTCTCATTTACAGAAAGAACAGATGGCCAGAATAGCAACAAATCCATGTGTTTAAGATGGTGATGAATTGGCCAACAGCAGAAAGAGACAATTATTTCACGAAAATATGAAAACCTCTTTATTTACTCACCCTCATGCCATTTTAAAGCTAAAGGATTTTCTGTTAAGCTGAGATATTATGCAGAATGTCCAAGCTGCTCTTTTCCACACAATAAAAGCAACCTGGTCTCATGACAAAAATGTCGAACTTTTTCGCGATGTATGTTTCGTGACATATTCGATGTGAAATGTCCACTGGGTGGCGCTAAAAGAGTGTTCGGTTTTTTCCCCCCGAAACAAATGAACGTACACATGGTCGATTTATGTTATGTTGGTTTTGTACGTATCACCACAGTTCTGACTTGAAATGTCCATTGAGTGGCGCTATAAGTCTAATGCTCTGTGACGTTTTAAAATAACGTACCATCTGCACTACACCTAAACCTACCTGATAGTATGAACAAAAGCGAATGTGACGTAAAAACGCAATCGCAAGCATGACGTTTTAGCTTGTTTTTTGATCTCTCATCTTTCAGTTCTTTCATCGTGAGTAGGGATGCAGCGATTAACCGGATTCTCGATTAACCGCGCTTTAAAACGTCACGGTTAATCGCAAAGGCTCTGCTACACCGAATATTTCTGTTGCACAGAACGGAACAGTTCCAACTTGCGCAAAACGAAAACAAAGTTACACTAGCGGACGGTACACCAGCTTAAAATGTCGTTCTT
>JAFVLL020036771.1:0-15980 GCA_021397915.2 Tor tambroides | reverse complement strand
CCGGAATGAGAAATGATTCGCTCAATGATTAATTTTTCCAAACCCCTCCTTTGTGTGACGATAATCTGCAGTGATTGGTCTCATTTTCATTTCATCAAGTCTGTAATGCCTGATAAAGCAGCATTTGTGCGCGCAGTGCTGCTTTTTGTACGTTACTGGGGAAACCGCTATTTTTACCGCTCCAATAGCGGCAACTAGTGGCAAATAATGAATCTGAATTTTCATGCAGACCAACGCAAAAAGACCAACAAGTGGGTGGGCAATATGCTAATGTTTCATGTTGATGTCAACATGAAAAGCCTTGGGATTCATTTTAAAATGACTAGTTTCAATGATTCAGAGTCAACTCTTTCTTTTGAGAGACAATAACTTTATACACGGTGCACTTTCAGATTTAAAATTTTGCAGGATGTTTTCATTCACTTAGAGCTGTTACACACTGCATGAAAGGTCATTTTCAAAAATCCATAATAGGGGCACTTTAAGGAACAAAACACCCCAACATTGTGTTGGTTGGAGACATGCAATGGTTAATTCTGCTTTGACTTCTTTTGGAACTCTTTAGTAAATGGTAATATTGGGTCTAAGTTACTTAAAGGGATAGTTCACCCAAAAATGAAAATTCTGTCATTAATTACTCACCCACATGTCCTTCCAAACCAGTAAGACCTTTGTTCATCTTTGGAACACAAATTAAGGTATTTTTGATGAAATCCGAGAGCTTTTTGTCCCTGCATAGACAGCAACGCAACTAACACGTTCAAGGCCCAGAAAGGTAGTAAAGACATTGTTAAAATAGTCCATATGACATCAGTGGTTCAATTGTAATGCTATAAGGCCACGAGAATACTTTTTGTGGGCAAAGAAAACAAAAAATAATGACTTTGAGCAACTTTTCCTCTTCTGAATCAGTCTTTGTTATTTTTGTTTTCTTTGTACACAAAAAGTAGCTTCATAACATTACGGCTGAACCACTAATGTCACATGGACTATTTTAATGATATCTGAGGAACGAAGAGCTTACCGATTTGGAACGGCATGAGTGTGAACAATTAATGACAGAATTTTCATTTTTGGGTGAACTATCCCTTTAATATCATCAAAGCAATATCACACTGTGATCTCGTGCTTACAGCCATATTTAGAACAACAGTGTTCTTGCTCATGTGATATTGCAGAAGTATTGAACAGATGTATGACAAGTAAGCTATAATGCACATCTGATTGTTATCACAAAATAAACCCTGACAGGGAGATCAGGACTTCGATGCAAAGTTATAATGTACACTGTCTGGATGTACATTATCCCACTTATTACATGGCCACTTAGCATATAAGTAAATAACTGGACAATATTGATTTGAGTTGGAAACATCTCCTAGCAAGAGGCTGTAAGCCAAGACAGATGAACCTTGGAATGTCGAGATTGACCAATCAGAATCAAACATTTCAGAGAGCCGTGTAATAAATAGCAATAAACGAAAACATTCTATCAGTTCAACATTGATTCTATCGGCTACTGAGAATGTGTAGGTTTATATGACCCCTGTCTTTCAAGCAAGATACTCTGATAAAAGATACTATATGAGATCAACCCCCCACCCATTACCTGCTCATCCTGTCAATCCATGAAGCACTTTGACACAGTAATCATGCTTTAAAACCTACATCCACTACCCTCAAATGAAGAAGACATGCCTACAATGAAGCATATCAAATTGCTTTCCTTAACATTTTCCTCCTCCTCCTGCCAGACCATATAAAGCAGTAGTTTGTGCTGATCCTAGCAGAGCTGTGCCCAGGTACTGACAAAAGACTTCCTGCTGAGCTATAGCTTTAGTTTGTGACTAGGGTTTCAGATATAAGGTATGGTCCAGGTACTAACACATGTGTGGGACTGTGTCCCTCATACATTCATGGTTGTATATTTCCAGTGAAACAAAAATGTATTCCCTCGAGGATATGGCAGGTTTTGAATCAATCGATACAAGCTGCAATTGTTAAACCACTCTTAGTTTTCTTCCAGCAGCAAGCAGCCTATCTTTATCACATCGTATTGTTTGCTGGTGTTTGTAAGCCTGTCATGTTTGTCTCAGATGGTTGATGGATGTGAGGATGTTGCTCCAATGATAATTGATTTCTAATTAATATGTTGATTCTAATTAGAGTCACTTTGGATGTCCTAATCAATTTGATATCTGAATCTCCTTATGTAGCTTTCAAACTTCCCTCAATTTCTCCATCACTCACAGACAACCACACTGATGATTAGCACAACTGAGCTCCTTCCGTCGTCAGGCTGATTCATTTTCAGAGATGAACTCTAAAAGACTGTAACTCACAGGAAGTTGTTTCTCCAAACAGTTGCTGAAGTTCTTTGTCTGATTGGGTTTGAGTTTCTTCAAGGGGATTCGGGTTTCACCAATGAATTCGTTGTGGCGGAATTTGTCCTCGTCACACACTGAAATCCTAGATGAAAACAAAAGATTGCCTGTGAGTTCTGGGTTGTAGATTTGACATGTAAAGGAATTATATGCAGCTGGTGAGAAGACTTTCATCACCATGTTAATCTGATGTACCATTTCAAAGATTTCAAAATACATTTTTTATACTTATCTAGAACTGTTCTGACCCTGTCTGAACCTACTAATAAAATCTGTACTCCGTTCAGTCAAAGAAATTTATGGAGGAATACATATCCACATATCCAGTCAAGTGTTGAAAGCAAGCATTACAAACTGATTCCCCACCACCTGTGCTTCATAACGGTTTTGAAAAGCACTTATTCTCTGTCAAATACATAGCGTGACTGGAACCAATTATTCAGTATATCCCTATATATTTAGAATCCATAGCAGAAGCTCCATGGGAGGATCTTTTTACTATAGATGTTCATTTGCATTAAGCTTGCTCACTGTGAAATGAGTTTTCTGTGCTATTTGCAGTATCGGCAAGAACCGCTTGATATGTGGGGGTAGGAACAAAGGCACGGCTTCTTTTAGTTTTGCACAGGTCAATAATAACATTTGACTGGACACAGATGAGTAATTCACACAGGAAAAAAGAACTTACTGTTGATATCTCTCATTTACAGAAAGAACAGATGGCCAGAATAACAACAAATCCATGTGTTTAAGATGGTGATGAATTGGCCAACAGCAGAAAGAACACAATTATTTCACCAAAATATGAAAATCTCACTATTTACTCACTCTCTTGCCATTTGAAAGCTAAAGGACTTTCTTTCTTTTAAACTGAGATATTTTGCAGAATATCCTAGCTGCTCTTTTCCACATAATAAAAGTGCATGAAGTCCCAAAAAGGACATCAAAAACAACATACACATTGTGTTATTCAAAGTTACCTGAATCTATATGACATATGCGAGGGACAGACCAAAACGCAAGTTAATTACTAAAAAGACTGTCTTCTGCTTAGGCTCTCAAATCTCATTCAAGCTTTTGCACATTCAAACCTGGCATGTCATGATAAGTATGAGAACCAATTGAGCTTATGTGCTGTTTATTTTCCTGTGGCCATGTGCCATCCAATAATTTCTCCTAAATACAATTCAAAGTTTAGTTAGTCAATCAGTTTAAAAATTTATTTAATTTTAAACAGGTTTAATACACACACACACACACACACACACACACATATATGTGTTTAACAAATGAAAACCAGACCCCAGTGTTTGTAGAATATGTGTTTGAAATGTTTTGGTGACTGAAAGAGCTAAATAGCAGGTTCTATCCAGTTCCTCTCAAGCCAGCAGTGCTGATCCAGACAGTAAAATTTAGACATATTTTCACTCTAGACACGTTTACTTGTCTCAGGTTCAATCCTCATGCTTAACACCTCATAACATGACTGATTCCTTCAACTCCATCTCCAACAAATATCATAAAACTCCACAAAAACTGTGTTAGAAACAGACATACAAGCATATAGAGCACTTTACAGAGTAGTCTGTGATGGTTTATGATCTAAAAACATTTTCATACACGATGCATTTGTAGAAAATTGCCCCATCAGGATGTCCAACAATAAAAGACATCAAACAGACTAATGTAGAAAAGGAGATTCTAGGATTGAATTCTGAGTGGTGATGTATTTGGTTGCATTTTATTTTATTATATAGATGAGAGAAGAGGAGCATGAGAGCTGAACTGCTACCCAATGCCACCTATTTTAAAAGTTCTTAATAACTAGTAAGGGGAAGACTCAAATTGACTCATAAAACTAATCAGATTTTTAGAGGGGCTGAGATGAAACATACTAGGGCCAAAGCCTGTCTTAATAAGGTCTAGCAATGTCTACGGTTCAATTGATTTGAGTTACACAGCCTTAATAGTCAATAAGGTAAGGAAGAACACAGAATACTGCCCTTTCCACATTGTTTCCATTTGTTACCTTTCCACTGCATTAACAATGAATTCCTGAATGCTTGTTCTATTCCAATCTGGAAGTGTATTTGTATTTGTAACATACCATTGCTATTCATTGCCAACTTGTTCAGGCTGGCTCAGTAGTTCTGCTCTCCAAAGTCTTTTCAGGTAAACAGGCAATCACACTTTCTTTTCCCAGCAGATTGATAAAGGTCTTGAATGAGGCACGGGGCAGCTCCAGCACCACTCAGGCATGTTCAAAAGGTCTGGTTAATAAAGCCACTTTCCTCTGCTGTGTTACATGTGGATATGATTGTGTCCCCAGATGGCCATGTGTGCTGGATTGCTCTTCAAGCTCTTTCCAGAACAGTGCCTTTTCTGTTTGTTTTGATTATGGTTGATTACTGTAGTTCACATGTTTAATGCTAACTGTTCTCTTGGATAAATGTGCAGGGAGTTCTGGGATTTTTCTACAATGCTATTCTCACAGGCAATCACAGTACATTGTGTTTTTCAGCATGAGCCGGATATATTTGTGTCTGGCCTTAAATTTGCAAAGACAATCCTGCATAATGTGAGACAAAAAAGTTCTATTTAGTCAGATGTAAAAGCAATGGTCTTCCTTACTAAAATATATTTTGTTTTAGAAAGAATTTAATACTTTTATGCAGCAAGGATGTATTAAACTGATAAAAAGTGACAGTAAAGACATGTATAATGTTACAAAAGATTTACATTTTAAATATATGCGGTTGTTTTGAACGTTCCACATAAATAATCCTGAAAAAAGGTTTCCACAAAAATATTAAGCAGCACTTTTGTAACTGCTTTAAATATTTATAAGAAATGCATCTTAAGCAACAAATCAGCATATTTAGATGATTTTTTAAGGATCATGTGACACTGAAGACTTGAGCAATATACTGTATATAAAAAAATATAAAATATATAATAAAAAGTTTTAAATTGTAATATTTCACAATATTACAATAATATATGCTACAATGCAGCATTCCAACTTTGTGCATACTTATAGTGAATTTTTGATATCTGTCTTGGCAAGTATTCACGCAAACATACTCTTATGTTAAACTGCTCTTGTAGTTTTAATAATCAATTTTATTTGTAATGAATACATTAAAGTGATTTTTACATTTTAACAGCATTTGATTGATTTGTTTTTCTTGAATGCTTGTTTAGATGTAAGATGAAAAAAGTATAAAGTAATGCACTATTTAATTTTGTTTCTTTCTTCTATTTGTTCTACTGTTTATTTGCATCTTTGTTCTAATTTTTAGTACAGATAAAATAAAAATAGCTATATTGTGATTTCTTAATAATACTCTATTAATAAAGATGATAAAATGTTGCTAGGTGATTTTGCTTTGGAACCTTCAGAAAACTAACTCAGTTTTGCTCAAAATTGACTTTGCTCGCTGACTCACTGACTTCAAACAGGTGAAGCTCAGTCATTTTTTGGTCGATTCCAACAAATACCTCATTTTGAAGGTTTGTTAATGGTGGTGGAGAATAGTGAATGGTAAAAATAAAACTAACTCATTTCCTCATTGCGACTCATTTTGCCAGCACAGGACACACACACACACACACACACGCACGCACACACACACACACACGCATGCACGCACACATATATAAAGACACATAAAACTAAATTGATAAATATATAAGAATATGTTAATATGGTTGGAACATTATATTGGTTCATGCCTTCATTCATGAAGTTCATGAAGACGGCCAAATTGTAATATCCAAACAATGTAATACAAAGTTAGATCAGGCATATTTTGAGCTAAAAGAATGCTGAGAGGGAAATGAATAAACTATGCACATTTGCCTGAGAGACAGACTCGTTATTTGAGATTGGAAGAGGATGGGGTTCCTGTGGTTAAACAAAAGATATTCTAATGGCTTTCTGTTGTAGTCCTCTTTGTTTTAATATGCAGAGATAAATCCCGTTGAGTCATAAAATAAGAAAAATAAGAGGTGAAGCACATCTAATTGTCTGTAAACGTTCCAGAAAATGTGTTTGCAAACAGTATTTTTGTATTTTTAAACAGCAAGTGTAAATTAAAAGGCTTTCTCGGGTATAAAGGCACGAGAGGTGAGCCACTTGTGTGGGTAATTTGGCTTTGAATAGAGCTGTCACTGTCTGAGACGATGTTGGCAATGGAGGTATGCCTTTTCAGATAAATCACATGCTTTTCATAGCTACGGGAGGAGTTCAGCCCGCCATTAAAACACCACTTTGATGTTCATCGGCGACACATGAAGATCGCCGGCAAATGAGGTTTGGTGAATAATGGGAAAGACCGAATGCTGAAGGGAGATAACACCTCAGAGCGCCATTGTGTGAAAGACTAAAAGACTGAAGCCTGACTTCATGTTCATATCTGACTTACACTCTGTAGGAGTGCTGTGGGTCTCTTTGTGAAGCTGTCCATAAAGTTTTCCCTGCAGATGAGAATCATGAGATGATTTGAAGATTGTGAATAATAATGAATTATGCTTAAATGTGACAATCTGAAAGATTAAAGCTCTATATGAGATGCTACATACAAAGCCTCCTGACTGCGCATATCACATGTCCGGGTCCTATATTTTAACATGAGGTTTTTCAGACTTTTTGATGCCAAGGATCTCTAAATAAAATCGTTGCTTTTTTTTTTTGAAGCATCACAATATAAATTATAAAGGCAGCTATATGTTTTTATATATAAAGACTTATTTATACTGTGTGAGAGAAATATTAAGTTGATATTATAGAAACTTTTTTTTAAATTAAATATTTGGCTTTTATATTGTTTTATACAAAATTGGATTTTATATTGGCTAATTATTAAATTATTATTTGGAAAGTAAGTTATTTTTTTATTAAATAATATAGTATTAAATAGTATTTAGTGTTTTTTTCTTTTTCTTTTTGGAAATCATAGCAGATTTGGTATTTATTAATTATTGATTTAAAAAGGGCTGTATTTAGAAATTAGAATTAAACTATAATATCAAATTTGCCAGATATGTTAAAAATGATTGTGTTAAACATACATAATAATTATGTCCTTATTCTTTTACGTTGATACACATTTTCTTTGACATATCTAGAAATACATTATGTAAAACATTTTGGTAACACTTTATATAGGGACCAATTCTCACTACTAACTAGATGCTAATTAGCATTAACATATTATTAGTACTTATAAAGCACATATTCTGCATCCCTAATCCTACCCAATACCTAAACCAAACAACTATCTATTAATAAACAGCAAATTAGGAGTTTATTGAAGTAAAATTTGTTGTAAATGGATTGTTAATAGTGAGAATTGGACCTTAAAAAGTGTGACCATTTTTACTTGCTCTCATATTTTCACAAATGTTATAGCACCCCTAGTTTGAAAACCTCTGCCCACATGCATTATATAAATAATTATTTTAAAGTATATTAATGCAGTGTGAATATATTTCAGCTGGTAAAATGTTTTCCCAGTGGTTCCTTTATACTTTCAGCACAACAGCACTTCAAACACTGCTTGTATTCATGTGACTTGTCACACATTCACATTAGCTACGTTTACTTCTTGACTAACCTATAAATTGTGAGAAAAAAAAAAAAAAAAAGATTATTGGAGTACATTTTACAAGAAAATACTATTTCAATCGTTCAACTGCAAAATTTCACTTACATTTCAATGTGCTATTGCCATTTCTTTGTAATTATATCTGTTTCTGAGTGAAAAAATTTTTTCTACAACATTTTTTTTTTCTTTCAGTGTACTAGAATGTTAAACCTCTGTTTAAACTATGTTAACACTACTCACTGGAGCACAGAATGCCAGTGTGATTTAATGATGACGTTACAGAGGAAATGAAATAGAAGATTTCTCTTCCTTTTAGAGAGAGCGCCTTTGTCTCTTTTCATTTGTACCCTCCTTTCAGAGTGATCAAGAGCAAACAAGACCGAATCAGACATAAGACAATTTTATCATTGGTATGTGGGCACAGACCGTCAGGGCTTTACTAGACAGGCTTTATTGAGAAAATTTAAGGAGCTATAAAGTGCCAGAACGCTGCAAGAGGAAATAATGAAAATGTAGTTTTTATAAACGCTAGAGGTGAGACGCTTAATATGCCAGTATTTGCAGTTTATTTACGTGAAGGACAAGAACGATCCCTAAAGGAAAGGCCTGTGAGGGGAGACTTTTGGTTTCCATGGAAACTGGCTAAGACAGCCCTAAAGAAAAGCAACGGTGAATCATCAGGTGGGTCCTCCCCGATCCAGATGTCCACAGACGCACACAGACACACTTCTGTACTTCACCTCAAAACAGTAAACATCAGTGACGTTGTCCAAATCATTTCATCATACAGCCTCATCCCAAAGGAAGTCATTTAAAAACAGCACAAAAAGCTTTTAAAAAAGGCTGAAACCCTCATCCCAGGCCTCAGGTCAACCTTTCGAACTCTTAAATCACCCAGCTTCATCCCAGCACCACCTCCCTCTAGCTGTGTTGAATGAAGCCGTTACTGCAGCGTTTAAGCACAGAAATGTGACCTTTGAAGCGCAGACTCTCTGCCTCATTAATTCACACTGAGTCCAGACAAATCTGGGAGCCTCCAAACCCAGGGCTGCAATCTCAGCGGGAAAAGCCTGCGACTCACACAATAACTGCCTGCTCTCACCGCTCTGGCCTGTCTAGACAACTCCACCATGAACCTTGTGTCGGTGTCAAACTTTTTAGTGTCTTACAACATCAAAGTTGCTCAGGAAAAAGAGACTGCAGGTCACATTGTTCCGTCTCATCTCTATTAGGAGATTAATTATTTTCCAACTTAACTCAAAAACTACAGTTTATCTGCCATCATTTGTACAGATATAAATATATTTCTTTGTTTTTATTAAGTATATGTTTAATAACTTTCGATTTTTCCATCGTTTAATTTTCCATTGTTTTAGTGATCGTTAAGCAAATAAATCTTTTGTATTTGTTCAGAGGGGGTGTAGTCATTTATGCTGTGCACTGTATATATTTATAGAAAAAAAGATATAGTTTGAATTGCATTTATTTAAAATAATTAATCAACTGTATCTGAAAGGGGTGCACACCTCAAAGTAATCAACTGCTTTGATACTTAATATTAACTACATAGTTTTTGCATTTATATGGTACTAATTACTTTAGCTGTCAATGTTTTAAGTGAAAGTGTAAGCAAAAACTACAGTATAATTATTTGAAATGGGGTTGTAGCAAATTAGCTCAAAAGGGGAATATTTATCATTAATTATAACTGGTTATAATTAATAATAAATATTTAGATTAGATTTTAGAATTAACTGTAGCAGATTCGATATTACAATTATTTGATCTGTCCGTCCACCGAGCAGACAATATAATTATTTATCAATTCTAGGAAAGATTATTTACCTGGCCAAGGAAGAATAGCTTTCCTACTTATACAGTACTAGCAGTAGTTTAGCATGTAGCAAAGAGCAACATTCAGTGACTTCAACGAGTAGAACACAGAGACAATCAATTGTGAATATAAGCGATTTAATAAATGAAACTATAGCTAACATACAACTAAACTAGGCAAAATATATATATATATATACACACAGAATGAAAGAAAGTAAGGAAGAGAGAGAGAGAGAAGAGCAAAAGAATGGCAGTATTTCACAGTATTCAACCATAACCGAAATGAGAATCGTCAAAGAAGCAAATTCACCTTAAAAGGGGTTCAAACTTAAACACGCATCTAAATGTTTGTAAACGATTACTTGCATTGTTTTTTTTTCTGCGGTAGACAAAAGGTTCTGGATGATTTCTTTAGGAGTAATCTGAAGATTTTCCTCTGGTTCTTCTGAAGGTAGGAAAGTCCACAGCTAGTCCACAAAGTTACTTGGTCAAAACTGCCGGAAGGTTAAAACTCAAGAGGAGCGATTTGGAGCGTGTCTGTCTCAAGGAGAAAGGTTTTGAGCCCCGGACATCGGAGTTCGAACTTTTTGATAGTTCATAGCCGCACCCACTTTTTGGGTGGAGTGGCCAATCAGAGGCATGAATTTTTCAGCGGGAGAAACTTTCTTTGTCTCCGTTTATGGACCATTTGCATTTTGTATTATTGACCTGAAATTCTGTGCAGTTTTACTCCAAAACATAGTAAAAATTGTATGATGCATTTAATGATTACATAGTATAAAACATTGTTTAAGGAATAAAAAGAAGATCATTTTGATACCAAGAAAAGTTACTCCTAGACGACGTAAAAGCAGAGACACACTCAAACACTTGAATATAGGTGTTTAAAGTCTAACTAATACAGGTAAAGGTTTATAACTAGTTAATATATTAGGGGGAATAAATAAAACACATGAATATACCAGATACATTTATAATGGCTTAACTATGGCCTAAATAAAGAAAATGTCTATGTGTGTGTGTGTGATGTGTATTTGTATTTTGTGAAGACCACTGGTCTAGTCAGGCCGTTGGTGCCTGGCCCGGGAGAGGGTCGTTCACTCCTTGAATGCGTTTGTGCTTCTGATGGGGAGACCAGAGAGGTGATCTGTAGCATCTTGATAGTGGGGAGAAACCATCGGTAATTTGAATGTCACATAAATGTAAATAGTGAGGCCAGGTTAGTAATTTATATGCAAAAAGTCAAAGGCTAAAAGGGGTCTCTTAAGACCAAATGTAATCAACCATCAATGAGTTTAAGCAGATGCTACAGGGTTAAATCTTTTTTTTTTACTAAAATATAGTAATCAGATGAAGAGTCAAAAATAGTTTTCCAAAACAGCCAATCTTTTAATTCAGTCACACAATATTTTATAACATTTAGTTCAATTGCTCTTGAACTTGCTGCCAATAATCCTGATAAAAATGAAAACCTGTAGAGTAGCTACCAGTGACGGTCTAAATATCTGGCATTCAAGTTGTCCTTTAGACAGAAAAAAATATTAATTGTAAAAAAATCACATTAAATAATCTTGTTTAACTCAAAAATGTAGGGAAATACAGTTGCCCCCGACGGTATCCTGGTCTTAAAACTAAATATTACAAAGCCAAATAAAAAGTATTTTTATAGTCAGTATTTGGTATTCCAATGAAATTCCAATGATCCAATAAACTATGAATTCCTAATTAGATGCAAGCTCATCTGGCCAAAGTATTGGGACATTAGTTAATATTTTCCCCCTTCCAGAGGACACTTTTCCTTTATATACTGAGACAGAGACTGACAGTAGGTAGAAAAGTTCTCAAAGTAATGGCTTCCTTTGCAAGCAGTTTTCTAACGGAAAACTAATCCATATTAAGTAAGAGTTAATCAACACCAAATTGAAATCTGATTCCCATTTAATGCTTTGTCAGCCCATATAAATTGTTAGCACTGACAAAGACCAAAAAGTGCTCTGTCAGTAATCGATGGCCATTTTCTGTAGTGACTTGTATTGCAGACAGCACGCACAGCACTGAGGTGAATGTGTGCAGGACATGAGTTTAATTAGCTACACAATATTGTTATTTTCATTTACTGACATTTATTCCATTAACCACGAGGAGATAAAATTAAAATGTCCATTTATGTGTAAAACTTGTACTTTTGACCTCATTATCTGACACATTAAACCCTTTTCTTACATTTGCAACATTTAACTAGAAAGACAATGGCAAGTGGGTTCTCTACTTAGGCAACTTGGTTAATCTGCTTTTAATGGATTTGAGGGATATTGTGTGTGTAACACAGCTGTTATGTAATGATACACACAAGTGGAGACTAATGTTCCTCTGTGGTGTAATCTTTACTGCCACTTTGTCTGTGCTATTATCCTAATGCAGCATTTCAATCACTGCACAGGGTTTCAATGCAAGCTAAACAATCAAGCTCTGTAAAAAAACAAAAAAAACAACCCATTTTGCAACAGTCACGTTTGCGAGGCAGTAAAAGGGCCAATGACATCTCAGCTGGAGTGAAATCACCAGGCAACACTGTATACGACTTAAACAGTGTGGCCAAAATAAAGAATATGACATGAAAAACTTTAAAATGTTTGCAAAGGTGAGTCATGATAGGTTGATTACCAGTTGGCACAGAGTCTAAAGGCCTCTAGCAACTGCCACTTTGAATTATGACGCAAGGTAAATAATGAGAGTCAGGTTACAAAACCTGTAAAAAGTTTGCGTAAAATGTCTTACATATTATTAGAGTTAACTATTTTGGATTGTAAAGTTAGTGTTTAATACATTTATTTATTTACTTTTTATTTTTTAATTTTATTTCCTTCCATATTGACAGTTACAACCCCACATATCCAAATGCCTATCCAAAGATAGATGCTAATTGAACTAGAATCTGACTAAAAAAAGCCCACTTGTAACCAAGGCCAGTGCACATCACTCCCTACTTTTTACACCCAAAAACACTGGCAAAAATAAATGAATGCTCTCTGTACTCCTGTTTCTGTTGGCAACAGTTAAACATGTTGAGGAATCTCTAATGGTATCAGCAGCCAGCTAATTGGAGTGATTAGATCCTGATAATTGCTCTGCAGGGTCACAAAACGTCCAAGGAATATAATGCCATTTTACAGGATAAAGCAAACACTGTTCTCTCAATTTACTGTCATACATCGGAACAGGAACAGAGAGGTTTCATGGACACCCCAAACACCAGATCTAAACAGATCAGTTTTGGAGGACTGAGTGAGAAGTAAATTTCTCCCTCATTCACCAGTCCTTCAACTGGAGGCTTTTTATTTTTATGAATGCCTTAACGTCCCACTATACTCTATTCAGTACTTGTATGGCAGCGATCCAAGAATCACTGAAGCTGTTGAAGGCAAATGGTTGTTCAGCTTGTAATTAAGTCTCAGGTTCAGCACCGCATGGGGGCCTGGTGTGGGCCTGACCCACCCAATTACAACTGGATCATGGGACTCATGTAACCATGGACACTTAATTAAGAAAACATCTACATTCGCTTTTTTCCTTATTAAAGTAGGATCTCAGTTCAATCACCACTGACATTTTTAAAAAGCCCTCATTAAACTTATTAAGCTGGTTTGCTTTGCATGCCGCTTTCTCTATTATCCTTTTCTTCTGATCCCATCTACAGTATATGTCATAGGAACACCGTTTTCCCTCTCAACACGTAGCAAATGCATCTTTTGGGGTAATCAACCCGTTGCTAAACTCTAACAACCAAGTCACTTCTTTACAATGGATAAGCTATTGTCAGTAGGCTTGACATATAAAAGAGATGAATGTATAGATTCTGATTGGGTACCTGAGTGTTTTGCGAACCATATCTTCATCAGTTATCCCATAATACGTTAGGGTCTCACTCCAGACGGGGTTGAGGGTGTTGCGTAGGGTCTTTGTGCGGAGCTTATTGGCCTGGAAGAGATGACAGATTTGCTTGTAGATTAGTGGTTGTGTTCACTGGCACTAGTTCACTAAATGAGCACAATCTAAGAAGAAGCCAGACCTTCCAGATTTGAAACTGGAATAAAATCATATATAATAATAAAATGACATGAATAGGGTTTTAAATTCTGCATTTAGACATGTACCACATTTTGATAACACGGTTACAAAATGGCAAACCTCATTTAGAATGAATAGAAAATAAAACAGCTCATGTAATATTTAGTTTGACCTTCCAAGGTTGGCGATCACCATTTTATAAAGCTTAAGCACCTTCTTACACCATTTATTGAAGAAAAGTTCATGGAAAAGTAGAAAGTGTCTTACGGTGATTAAAACAGGTGTGATTAACGCCTGTGTCTTTGTTTCATCAAGTACATCTGTGATCTGTTTCCTAATCATAATGGGTTAACTCAGACATCCCATCCCATTCAATTATTCTGTAACCCTGTGAAGGAGAGTTCAGCTGTACTGTAGGACATATGATCCATACAGAAGGAGAATGACTTAGAGGAGTCTTATGTTGTCAGTAGCTAAGTGGATTGTTGGCAGGGTGAGGAAGAAGGGTAGCGGTCAAAAACAGATGAATTATAATGAGAAGCATGATGATAATTTGTAGAGCACAGAGGTTGTTCAGTGACAAGGAAAATCTGGCAATTTAGATCTCAAGGTAGCATCTAAGATGCTGAGATATTCTATTTTATTAATAATAATATTAATATATATATTCTTCATAATTTATTGATCAGAATCATTTTCAGTTATCCTGTGGAAGGAAGTTTCTTGAGGCCCCCTAATGGGTCCCAGCCCTCTGGTTGAGAACCACTGCCTTAAAACAACATTACTACAAGGCTCCTTGTATTGTATAAAACAATACATTGCCAAAGGGAGAGGAGGCACATACCTTACTAGCTCCAGGCAGCAGGTGCAGCTTAACATAGGGATCTGACAGCCCATTGTGATCCATTGGTTTGAGCCCCTGAGAGAGAGGGAAAGGGAAAAAAAAAGTGTGACTTATGAAAAACAACCACTTTTAGACATCTTGGGAAGTTAACAGCACAAAGCACCATGTCAGCCTGATAGATTCCACAGGCTTTAGATATCCAGTTCACGTCAAACTCCTCCTTTTTCTAACAAGATGTACTGTTTCAGATCCGGCCAAATAAGCTAATTAGAAACACTGGAGGTGATGTCGTGCCGTGACAGCAGAGCACTCTCCTGAAGCTCTTAGCTTTCTATTAACATGCATTTTAGGACAGGCAAAAAGCTGAAGCACTTTGGGCATAAAAAGCCCAATCATTGCATGAACACGGCAGAAATATCAGACGTGCAATCATCCAAAAATAAATTGAGCAGTTGTGTTGGTGCCAATAATAATAATGAATGCTGTTTTTTTTCTATAATGTTCAGCTTGGTCTGATGCATGTTTTGGACTTTTTCTTTATAATCAGATTCAACCGGATTCATTATTACGTACGTTTTTGAGCTATTTAAATAGCCTTTGGGTCTCTGAGACCCCACACAGAACTAGAGGGTTATGAATTAACTACAAGCTGCACAGGATTTCGAGTAAATATCAATACAAAGCTAGACAACACTCTCTGCTGTCAGAGAGTCTGTGAGGCAAACATTGATTTTATTGAAAACATCTGCACCACCTGACTCCCATCATCTCCTCTGCTCTACTGCTTAATTACAGTCTTTGTAGTGGGATTCGGTGAGGTAGCATTGGACTTTGGATTCGTAGGGCTGTGTAGATCTTGAGGCTCATCAATATCACAAAGGGTATTAATGAATAATGCCATATAAATTAGATCTTTCCAACACTGTTAAGCATTACATTCATAGTCAGAGAATGGCACCGCTGTCTCTCGGAAAACTTGAGGGGAGTGTTTTTGATTAAGGGAACTTGTTCCTCACAAAGTCTGGATTTACCTTTGCAGTCCAAATAATGGTTTTCAGTTTAGCAGTCTGCATAATGCAACTTTACAGGCTGATTTGAGAAAAGTGTTCATTATCTTCAATAAACAGCAGTCAAGAGAGAGCTTTTGCACTAATAAAATCAAGTTTATTCCCACAGAGTGCTGCTGCTGAAAGAGCTATATATATATATATATATATATATATATATATATATATATAT